>MIQA02024428.1:0-15263 GCA_001887855.2 Sclerospora graminicola
GCCGGCGCCTGCCCTATCGAAGAATTCTTTAATCTGATACGCAAGTGGTATGTGCGACTAAACATGCTGGTATGCTCCCACCAGATGTTGAGAAGATGTTAAACTAGATCGCTCGCCAGGTTGGAATCTGGTTCGAGCCGCGATCTATGTTCTGCATTTATGCATATGTCGGTAGCGGAGATAAGTTTGAGGAAAAGAAGATAACCGACAATACATGTTCTAATTCAAATTGCATCGATCGGTGGCCGATCTACAGTCTCAGAGTGGATGAATATTCCCGATCGGATGTGATCATGGAGTTGGATCTACTGCCAGGTGAATCCCGAGGATACTGGAAGTATCACTCTCCCGACAAGTGGTTTAAACAAGCTAAAGCTAATGGAAAGATCAACAATGAAAAAGCCACTATTTTATTTGACTCTGGGGCGGAAGTCTCGACCATCGACTCCGCCTTTGCTCGTAAGGTGGGATGTCGTATAGACAGTACCCAGAGGCAAGAATGTGATGGGATTGGCGAGAGTTCATATATGACGGAAAGTCGATCACGTGTGAAGATCACCCTGGCAGGATCCCTGGTCTACTATTTTAATGCTTGGGTTGGCCGGCTAGCCGGTCAGGACGCGATATTGGGGATGGATTTTATGGTACCAGCCGGTATACGACTTGACCTATCTCATGGAACCCTGACTCTGCCGGATGAAGTGCAGATTCAGTTATCTGGCCGACGACCTTTGTATGGAACTCATGTACGGATGTTAAAGATGGGTCAGTACGAGAACATTGGGGTGTCCCGATCAGTCGATGTCATGATTCGGTCGAGTGATCGGCAACAGAAATTGTGGCTGACCCGTGGCGAACGATGGGTACCAACGTTTGTTAAAGGTATCGGCCGATCAAGCTACATCAGAGTCACGAATGTATCCGATCAGCCGCTGATCATCCATGAAGACATGATCTTAGGGATGTGGTTACCTGAGGGGAAAGTACCCCGACAGATCGGATATGTTTCAGTGGGATCACGAAGATACATTGAATGGCAGAATCTGGCTTATCAAGCCACCACGGACATGATCAGTGACGAAGACTTAGTGGATGAAGATACCTCACCTGTGGTCGAGAAGCCGGAGTATTCTACGCCGACCAAGCTGCTGATGAGGAGACCATCGATCGAAGCGACAGGGGAAGGCCGGGTCAAAGAAGGTCCACAGATATTGAGTATAATTAGGCCCGGCTCACCGAAAACAACGGACCCAGCTAGCGGAAAGGACAGTGAAGAGTTCAAGCACGATCATGAGGAAGAAAAGGAGGATGAACCAGCTGAATTCATTACAGAGGAGGGTGAACCCGAAGTAAACCATCGGTCGAGTGACGTACAAGGGGCGATTCAAGATGAAGCCGATCAGAAAAAGGTAGATCAGTCAGTAGATCGACAACCATATCCTTGGTACTAACATGCTCTGAATGTATACCTCCTTCCTTCGCATAATTTTTCTAGAATTTCAATTTCACATCCACATGTTTGGTACTCGCCGCACTCGTTTCGTTTTGGAGATGTTCTATCGCGGCTTGTTTGTCAAACTTTAAGACTATTTGATGTCTTTGTTTCCATACCAATTTCTTCGAACAGCCCACGTACTTCTAGAGCTTCCTTTCCACCCATCGCGGCCACAACAAATTCTGCTTTGGCCGTAGATAAAGCACCGTTCCCTGTTTCTTACACATCCATCCTGCGATTATTCCGTCCCCAAAAGTCACATCCGCACTCACGCTCTTTCTGTCCACTTTACCTACGGCAAAATCGGCATCGCTATATCCAACAATTCTTAGCCGTATACTTTAATATTCATCATGCACCAACTTCAATTTCAATCCCTTTGTCCTATTTAGATATCGAGCCACACACTGCGCAATATTGTAGTCATAGAGTGTGGGCGCGCGCGTGCGACACGTGACCCTATGCACTGCAAACGACATAGCCGGTCTCGTACAGCGAGATATCCGTAACAAGCTTTCCACCACTGATTAAAGTTTTTAACGCTCGGTGTAGTTCCACCCGACCTCTCTGGAAGCCACTCACCCATGTTTCCATCCATCTCCGCACTCACAATAGGTGTTCTCACAGGGTTTGAATTTTTTAACCCGTGGTTCTCGAGCATTCTTCAATCGTCATTTCTTGGTCGATTCTGTAACCATGACTGGGATCTCCCTCGATCCTCATAACAAAGAATTTTTCGGCATTTTCAAGGTCCTTTAGCTCCAATACTTTCATGTCATGAAAAAATCATTCCACTAACTTCTCGTCCGTTACCATCACCAGAAAATCATCCACATATACACCCACAAGTGTGGTTCCATCATCATTTGCGCGGACAAAAACGCACATGTCCGTCAGTCATTGACAAAAACCCATTTCAATAATTGTTTTGCACAGGTACCACAGACCCCCTCCCCTGCCTTTTTGAGCCCGTAGGGATTCTTTTTCCGTTTCAGCACTAACTCTCTCGAGCAATTCAGTCCAAAACTGCTCAAACGCTCACTCGAAATCACCATTCCTTGGGACACTTGTAAGTGTATCTTGCAATCATTTTCCGTGCCTGCTTTGACGTATGCATTTAGCGCATTCCCGGGCTTGGCTGGAAACCTCCAGACGAACGACATAATCAGAATTACCTTCACATTATTTAGCTCCTTACCGAAAAAAACGTAAAGAAAAAATCTTCGCCAAATATCTGTCGATCTCCACGTACAACAAGTCTGACCTGGTGGAGCTCCACTGTTCCATCTGCCCTTAACTTGGTCTTATAGACCCATTTAGGTGGCATGGTCTTTTTGCCTTCAACTCTTTTCATCCATTTCCAAGCCCCCAATTACTCGATGAGAACGGATTCCCGCTTGCTCCGCTAACGTCCACTTTTTCGCTTGGGCTTTCTTAAGCGCCTCGTTATATTTTTGTGGATCTGGTATTGCCGCCATTTTTTCGTTTCTTGTCTCCTCCAGATTCATTACAGCAAACGCAATCATAGCATTTGTAAAGTGTCTTCTCAGCCTTGCTTTGATCCGGGGGGCATCGGGTACATTTTACACGTCCCCCGGGGTCTCCTTCTATGCTTTACTCAATTTTTGTTGTCCTTTACGGCCTTTTCAGCTCAGTTTCTTCAAGGGCTGTCGCTTTTGCCGTCTTCTCTATATTTCGGGTGGATTTTCGCACGTTACCTCGTTTCTGTCCGGCCTCAGCTGTGTTCTCACTTTATTCCTGTGTCTCCACTTTCGGCGCCTTCGCTCGACTGAACTGTCGGAGAATTTTCCGCGTCGTCACTTTCGTAGCTTCCCTATTATTCAATGCTCACGAAACCATTTCGTTCGCGCGTTCATCCAGTGACTCGATGTTGCTAACGTTTCGTGTGATTTTCACCACTCTGTCCTTTAATAAGAGTACTTTATATCCCTTAGTTTAGTCGTTCTTAAGGTTAAGTGCCCTCTCGGTGCGTTTTCCAAATGATTTCTTCCTTAGGACCCTCCACACCTTGCAGGGAGACCAGAAAGCCACAATATCGCCAATGTTCACTGGTTTCTTCGCTAATACTTCTATGGGGATACCCTTCCTGGATTTGATCTGGTCGGACTGCGGTTGAGTATGTATTTGGCGTACTCATCCGCCTCCGTCCAGTATGTGTCCTGTGACATTCACCAGCCGGACTCTGAAGGCTAATGAAGTTAACTATGGGCTAGTGGATAAAGAAGTTTTGGCCTTATTACGGATCCTGGATGTGTTCTATACTATGCTGGTGTCTCGGCCAATTAAGGTGCTATCTAGACGATCGACCCTGTCATGGCTTCTGACGGCAAATGGAATTGACGGTCGGCTGGGTAGATGGGCTGCTCTGCTGTCTCAGTGGTGTCTCGAAGAAATCCAGTGTACTAAAGAAGAAGAGGAGATACTGGGCACGTTAGCGGCCAGCATTACCCCAAGGGTAGAAGTGGAGGAAGCGCTGATAGCTATAGCGCCACGAAAGCAGCCGCGACAATCCATCATATTACCACTGCCAACAGTGGGACCCACGGAGGAGCTGATGGTTCTGAGTTTTGATGGGTCGGCGAGTGTAAAGAAGGGAGTCGGGGCCTATTGTGCTATTTTGTGGAAGCTTCCCGAGTGGAAAGTGGTCGCTGCTGCTTCAGATTTCACGCCTGGCATAACTGTGAACGAAGCAGAGTACCGAGGCCTTTTTCTTTGCCTAGATCTGCTGGCAGGCCGGACGCAGGGGCGGATCATCATATGTGGTGATTCCAACCTGGTGATCCCGCAAATATTGGGAGAAGTAGATTGCAAGGCGCCCCGGCTGAGACTGTGGAACGATCGGGTTATGTCCGCCCTGCGGAAATGGCCAGAACATGAACTGTTACATGTCAAACGGGACTGGAATAAGAGTGCAGACCACTTCGATACCCTAGCCATGGGTGACCAAGTCAGTGTAACGGTTTCCGTTCCAGGTTTGTATCGGATCTGGCAGAGATCAATCGGCTGCCCGAACTTATCCATACGGCCAACACGGAGGAGGTAACCCGGGTGAACGCCGTCACCAGGTTGCAAAAGCGCCGTTCTTCAGCCGCTGGCTCAACATCCCGGAAGCAATGAGCGAGGGAATAGTGCAACGGTTACGGGCGGAGCGGATTCTCCAAGCGCAGGACGAAGAGGAATGGATAGTGGTTCTTAAGGCATACCTTAAAGGGGAAGTGGAAAAACTGACCGCCGAACAAGCTAAAGAATGCTTTAAACTAGCCCCGGATTACGAAGTGGCTGAAAACGGGTTGCTGTTTTTCTACCGAGATGCTGACCAGCCAGAGATCGAAAGGGATAAATCCGCTCGGCTGGTCGTACCTACTACCCTACAACCGGATATCCTCCATCACTATCACGTGAGCCTAGAAGGAGGACATCAGGGCATCGGCCGGACATATCATAAAATCAAGGCACATTTTCACTGTCGGGGCCTCTACCGCAGCGTACAAGCTTATGTGGGAAGCTGTCCGGATTGTGAAACGGGGAAGGGCCGGCCGACCATTAGAGGGCGGTCGCCTGGGAATATACAGGCCACCTATCCTTTTCAAGTCATCGCGATGGACCATATCCCATCCTTACCTAAATCTCGAAATGGGTACACAGAGCTGCTGATCTGGACGGATTTGTTTACCGGACTGGTCATAGCAAAGGCCAGTTCCACACGTACCGCTCAGCAGGTTGCTCAAAGTTACGAGGAATGTGTTCAGGCGTTTCGGAGCGAGTGAGGTCGTCCGGCACGATAGGGAGCCCGGATTTATGGCGGACGTATTCCGAGCCTTCAACAAGATTCTGGGACAAAAACAGAGCGCGACCATGGCCTACCGCCCGCAAGCGAACGGGAAGGCCGAAAGGATGGTTCAAACTCTTATCCGAGCTCTCCAGATGTATGTGGTGGAGGCGGATCAGTGCGACTGGGACGAATACGCGGAGAGACTGGTTTTCGCCATCAATTCGTCGTACGATCGAGTAAGGGGCGACACCCCTTTCTATTTAGCTTATGGATGGGACCCCGATCCACTTTGGAAGCTGCCATATTAATAGGGTGCACAAGAAGCCGGGACAGAGACGCCCGTCGCTGGAGGATGGGAGTGCAACGTCACTATTCACTGGCGCGAGAACAGGTAAACGAACGCCTCCGACAAGCAATTAAGGACCGCGCTGAGCAGAATAACGACCGAGCTAGAGAACACGGTATAGAGCCAGGTTCCCAGGTATGGCTGTATCTGGATCGGGTCAAGGAGGGCTATGCGCGGAAGTTAGCTCATATGTGGCATGGCCCTTTCCGAGTAGCGGAACTGGTCGGGGATCATGCAGTCAAGCTGGTTACGGCAGGCACGGATTATAACGTTTTCCCGATAGTGTGTGTCCAAATTGAAGTTGATTAAACACTTCCCGGACCGCCCGAACACGCACCTGACGGTGGAGAGCGGCCGGTTCGACTTTGACGAAGCCCTGCTGCCAGAGGATAGCTGGGACAAGCCGCTAGATCCGGATGAGTACGAAGTAGAGGAGATTTTGGATGTTCGGAATGGGCGGAAACCCGGTTTGGGCGGATTCATAGAGAGTTTCTCGTGCAGTGGAAAAATTGCGAAGAACGGTCGTGGGTGGATGAGCTGGATCTAAATTGTGGAGCCTTAATGAGAGAGTTCGATCGCCGACGAGCGAGCCGAAACCGCTTCGGAGTCATGCAGACCCATGAAGAAGGTGAGGCGGAGCCAGAAAATTAGGCCATTCGGCTGCCGGTCGGCAGACACGGCCGGACTAATTGACACTAATCAGCCAATCAACCGGCGGATGGAAATTGGTCTGGTCAGGAATGGGCCAATCAGGTGTCGGAGTGATCTTAGAGTCAGTATGGTGCCGGATGGAAAACTTTGGGGAATTAGCAGGAGTGGTGAAGCCGGATGGGTATTTCAAATTAGAAGGATGGACAAGTGGTTTCGATGTGGAAAACGGAAAGAAAGATGTATTATAGAGGCAAATGGCCATAAATGGATGAAGAGGTGGAAATAGTAAAGAGCCAAAAATAAGACCGGCCTCGTGAATCATCCCTGGCGAGCTCGGCGGAACTTGTTTCGGAGTCGGGACACGCGGAGGCCAGGGTGGCGATCGGGGTCCTGCCGGTACTGGTTGCGCCACGGATCTTGTTGATCGAGTTCAGCGAGCGAAGCTTGGAGAGTGGTGGGCCGACCCAATCCTGGATACCAAGTACCACTTTCGGCCGGATGTCCGCTTTTCTCTACCCGGCGGGTAGCCAGATGTAGCATGATAGGGTGGAGAAAAATGTCCAAGTCGCAGTGGCCGAGCTGGATGCCAGCGACGACGAGGGTGCAAACCTTTGCCAGCCCTCCGCCGCCAGGTTCCGATGCTGCTTACGTTCGGCTCGGTATTGGGCCAGGGCGGGGGACTTACGTTCGGCGGCAGCAGAGATGAAGAGATGATGGGTAGACCCCCAGATGGCTTGCCCATGCCGGGAGAGATACCCCTTACAAGCCTCACGAAAATCCGCGAACCAGCCGACATGGGGTAGACCCATTCCTGGCATGTCCGTCGCCAGTACGGCCCATGGTTTGAGAGACAGGATCGCATTCAGCGGTTCGATCGCCACAAGGTCAGGAAGCTATTCAGTGTCCTTAGGCGTTGCGGGTGCCGGTGGAAATATCCACAACGGCGGGCGAGACAAAGCCCGGGCGACGAAGGCGCCAGTGAGGTCTTTGATACACAAGCTCCCCAATTGCTCCTTGGACCAAGGGAGGGCCGCAGTCAGTTCGGAAGCCGTCATAATTTTCCGGCGGGGAATCCAAAACGGGGGGAGACTCCTCGGAGGACTCCTTGGACTCGTTCTCATCCAATGCAAAAATGTCCGGGGAGGGTAGCCCTCGGCGGCGGCCTCAATGCCGTCCGTGTCCGGCAGGTCGGGCGCCCCCTCTCCATCCGGGGAAGCGGTGGATGGTCCTTGAGGATCGCGAGGAGAGAATCTGAGGAGAGTCGAAGCAGACGAAGCCCTAGAGAAAGATCTTATTGCACGGGGATGAAGGGGCAATTTCCCAGAAGCCAGCGAGCCGGACGGAGCCGGAGTCGAAGTGGGGTTGGGACCCGGTCCATTGTTTCCACGAGCCTTTGCCGTGCTAGCCGGCGCAGCAGACTGTTTAGGCCGTTTAGTTGCTACGGGGAATGGAGCGACGCAATCCGACTGGACCGACGTTTTTTTTTGCATACCGGAGGATCCTCGGGGAACGATGGAGAAGCCGCCTGCTCGCCGGCTGGCACCGTTGGTGGGTTAGGGTCTCGGGAAGTATCCCAAATCCGTAAACGTGGGCCCCCTCCCGTGCTAACGGTTATCGATTCTGGGGCGTACGCCTCTGCTCCGGATGTTTGGGCGCCCGCGGCAGAACCAGCAGCCAACGAGAGAGGTGGCGGAGCGGGAGCGATCGGATTGGGACCCCTCGGACAAGCTAAGTCGAGGAGGTGTCTAATGGCCTCCCGGATGGGAGCAGGGCCCTTCACTAGACGTTTCATCCTGGCACCCGCCGCGATCAGTCGAGCTCGACCTTCCTCTATAGTCTGTGCGGCGCTGCGCAAAGTTGGAAACCACCTGTCGAGCTCTATCCACGTTCGATTTGGCCTCGGCGTGCTTGTCTTCAAGCTCTCGGACTTGACGTTGAAGCCCGGACGACACAGAGGTCGACCGGTGCGTCGGGGAGTGGCCCGACAATGGGTCAGTGTGATTGTCTTCGTGGCCAGACATACAGCGGACGGTCGAAGTGTGAAAGATGTAGTGAGCTCGTGCCTCAACCGTTGTGCGGCTGCGACAAGACTCAAGGGCGGCTGTGGTGAAGTGACTTAGAAATTAACAGACTAATGGGAAGTGAACGCTCCCACCTGATTGGTGGAAATGTCGTCCTAAGCTGGATGCCCGGATCGGCCGACAAGGGATGTAATCTGGTGGGCACTGGATGTATCTACCAGCGACAGGACGGCGCCATGCCTGAAATCGGACCAGATCGGTGTGGCGAGATGTGAGTAGTTGGGCTAGCGGACCAGGTGAACCGGATGACCTCAGACAGTGGACGATCGAAGGGCGGATTGTTCGGAAGGCGTATGGGCGAAGGGTCCTGAAGGAGGTTGAGTTTCTTAGAGGACGAATGAGACGCTAGGGTCGGACGTGGAGCTGCCAAGGAAGTGCTAACGCCAGCGGTCAAGTGAGCTTAGATGGATGGCCATCCGGCCGATCGCCGGCTGGTTTTGGTGTACCGGTTGGGTAGATACCAGCTGGGTTTGGTGTAAGTAACCGGCTGGGTTGGTACCCGACTGGGTTTGGTGTACGGTGGGCCGGTTACACAAAAAGAGCATCCGATCGGAGTTAACTGGGCCACTTCAGGTAAGACATATAACATCGCAGCTCGGGCTATTTGGGGTAGGTTACACAAAGGGAGTATGTACATTAGGGATAAAAATCATGTATATGTTTCGCTTCCTTAGACACAGTCACTTTCATTGGTTCACAGCAGAGGGCTAACAAGGTCCCTCTTGCTGCTATTGGTTTTGCCGGGAAAGCTAAGTAACCACCGGAAAGTCCCCTGACCGGGAAGTCGCCTCGCGTCGTGTATACTCACCTCAAGTCGCCGTGTTTTTTGAACAGGTTCTATCAACTAATTGGAAAGTGGTGGTCGTTGTGTTGGCCTACTGTGAAAGATTTTGGAAGTTACATTTTGGATTCCCCTTTAACGTACAACGTTTGGATTTACCCTTTATTGTCATTGTTTAAATGCCGATCGATAATTCCTCGCATCCAGCCCGCAGTATACAAACTTCAAGTACATTGCAATCGGAGCTCCCCGGTGAAGATTTCCGCCCAGGAGCTACCCCTAGTCCTAACCCTCGTCTCCTTATTCGACGGACTTTTCACTTTTCGCCCTAGGGTCTATCAAGAGAGCGCAGCCGCCAGTGCTGACGGGTACACAAGATGTGATTTTCGACCATGGATCATCCAATTCGTCACGACCAAGGTGGAAGTGACCGATCCAGCCGGCCGGATGCCGGATCGGATCATGACATGGATGGACGGAGTACCCCCTCCGATAGTCAGATCTGGGCCCCCGTGGGTGTTCGCATCTCAGGAAGATTTTCTGAGAGCGACTACACCACATGTCTTAGCTTTACTCGGTGAGATTCGCGGTACTTTGTGCTGGTCCCGCGTTTCTTCCTTTTGATCTCGGTGGCGATCTCCTTCACGCGCTTCATGTACTGAACGTATACATCACCGTCTTCGGCTCGGAGTGGATGGAGACGGATGTGCACGTTCATCAACGTCACACATGCTTTAAAACCATAGCGTACGATGATCTAGCCCAGCGATACTTGTCGTGGCAGACAATTCATCTGACCAAAGAAGTTCTCGGCAATAACACAATCCGAGGAGATGAAGCGGTTGTCGGTTTAGTCTTCGAAAGTCATGTTTCCATTCTTCGGCTTCTTCTTGGGCATCTCTCCACGCACACCAGGGTTTTGAACAATTCTTTGATATCCCTTGTCTGCCAAGACATCCCACTGACCAGGAAAATTCTCTGAAAGACGCTTGTTGTTCACAATCCACTGCTCCAAGGCCATCTTGGCAAGATGTCTTAAGTGGAAAGAACGGTTCTTCTTTAAGATTTCGATGTCGATCACCCCTCTACGGTACGACTCTGTGCACCCCAATCGCAAAGCCACTGGTAGCACAACACTTTGACCGTGTTGCGTATATGCCATGCTTCCTCCTAAACCAACTCTTTTTCTCCTGGAACGAGCCACTGGGTTCGTTGGTGTGGTGGAACGTGACATCAGTAGCGTAGCGGGCAAAAGGGAGGTTCTGGAACAGATGACCAGTCTGTTGCATCGAGAGCGTCGTAGACCTTTTGGCGAGATATTCCACGTAGACTTACGGCTGCAAGATGTTCAGGAATCCGAGGATGGAGCGTTCGAGCATCAACGATTGCTCACTGAAGAGCGTCGCTACGATATCCCAGGTTCCGCAGTGCTTAAGCACGGTTAGCAACTGGAAAAGGCAGTAGCGCGGAGTACAATCGCTCTTGTGTCCTTGGCCAACGTTCCACTTGCAAAGGATGAAATCCTTGAGATCTCGCCAGATGATATCGAGCTCTTGAGGGGGTCGATAGTGAGCTTGAAGATCCCTTCCGGTCCTGCAACTCGACGTAATGTCGATCCAAGGCGCGTTCGACTCAAATATCCCTCTAAAAAATCGTCGTTGAAGCGCTCGGGATCATGCCTGACTTGATTTTCCTGATGTTCATCTTCAAATCCGCTCACAACAGCGAAGCGTTGCTGTAGAGCCTGAGTCGAAGCGTCGGCGTCAGCCTGCACGGACAACACGCGCCCCCGAGGAGCTCGAGAGCGAGTTGAGCTTTGGCTGCGCCTGGTAGCGGTGTACTTGGAGGCCTTTTTACGATGAGACATGATATCAGATTTTGGAATGTGGTGGTATGGAACGGGAATGGACCAATTGTTTTCCTAAACGATGTTTTTTGCGCAAAGATCGACCTGCCAGGAAACCCATGGAATTTGTATGATGAAGTCGAGTCTCTGTGTCATTTCTTAGCATTTACAGATATTTTAATGTTTGCGATATGATTCCGTCATAGTTAATCAGCGTCTGTTTTTTGGAACTCGTAATCACCTTTCGCAGAAACAGACTTTCTGTCCAGGAGGTCTATTGATATATAAATCCAAGACATAAACCAAATAGAAGTAACAATGAAAGGGTGAATTTAAACAGACCACAACTCAGTCACGTGTGACCCACCCAAAACCCTGGTTAAGAAAACCATGGCGGTTGCGGGCAAAAGCAGGAAGCGTAAAGCTGCTCTGAGTGCTGGTGGTAGCAAGAAGAACGAGAAAAACAAACTAAAATTTAGTGCCAACATGGTCGCAACAATTTGTCCGTTGGACAAAGAAAAAGAAGAATGACAGTACAGAGTCGCAGCAGTCCAGTCGCCGGTCAGACGAACAGCAACACGAAGAAGACGTGGATATATTGATGAAGAGGACATCATATCTTATGAAGACAATGTCGACTTTTCCAATTTTTTGCTAACATGAATACCAAATAACTGAGCAAACCAATGCATATTTTGAGTGACAACAAGCCGTCACTAAAGTCTGTCAACTACGAGGACAGCGAGATGGACACGAAAAATCGAAAATCTACGGCTTAAAAAGCTGGAAGATCGTCCGCATCAACCCGCATGGACAAAGAATGAACAGGGGGTGCTGAGAGACAGCTTAGCGAATTAATTAATAGATGGGGGCGTGCGTACCAACAATTTGCTGGCAGAAACGGAGTTCACCGGTGAAGATTTTCGCCCAGGAGCAACCCTAGTCCTAACCCTCGTCCCTATATTACGGACTTTTAACTTTTCGCCCTAGAGTCCACCAAGAGAGCGTAACCGCCAGTGCTGACGGGTACACAAGATGAGCTTTTAACATGGATCATCCAAGTCGTCACAACCAAGGTGATGGAAGTGACCGATCCAGCCGGCCGGATGCCGGATCGGATTATGACTCGGATGGACGGAGTACCCCCTCCGACAGTCAGTCATCTGCCCCCCCCTGTGAGTGTTCGCATCTCAGGAAGGAATTTCTGAGAGCGACTATACCACACAGATACGCCTTCAGAATCATTAGTTTCGCCCATGGATGAGACAGAACTCGCACAAGCAGAAGGTGCTGTAAGACTTCTTGCGCAATAAGTACGCACTGCACGAGGTGACGTACGCAGCGGCGGCACTGTTCAGAATCCTTTGGACATGTGTGTTCAACTAGAACCTGCTCTGCAGTGTTCTATAGACCTGGACAATTCGTTTGCCAATACAGAACTCTTTCCTCGTTGCGATGCAGAGTTTCAAGAGGTCGTCGCAATGTGGTGTAGTCGCTCTCAGAAATCCTTCCTGAGATGCGAACACTCATGGGGGGGGCTAGATGACTGACTGTCGGAGGGGGTACTCCGTCCATCCGAGTCATAATCCGATCCGGCATCCGGCCGGCTGGATCGGTCACTTCCATCACCTTGGTTGTGACGACTTGGATGATCCATGTTAAAAGATCACCTTGTGTACCCGTCAGCACTGGCGGTTACGCTCTCTTGGTGGACTCTAGGGCGAAAAGTTAAAAGTCCGTAATATAGGGGGACGAGGGTTAGGACTAGGGTTGCTCCTGGGCGAAAATCTTCACCGGTGAACTCCGTTTCTGCCAGCAAATTGTTGGTACGCACGCCCCCATCTATTAATTAATTCGCTAAGCTGTCTCTCAGCACCCCCTGTTCATTCTTTGTCCATGCGGGTTGATGCGGACGAGCTTCCAGCTTTTTAAGCCGTAGATTTTCAATTTTTCGTGTCCATCTCGCTGTCCTCGTAGTTGACAGACTTTAGTGACGGCTTGTTGTCACTCAAAATATGCATTGGTTTGCTCAGTTATTTGGTATTCATGTTAGCAAAAAATTGGAAAAGTCGACATTGTCTTCATAAGATATGATGTCCTCTTCATCAATATATCCACGTCTTCTTCGTGTTGCTGTTCGTCTGACCGGCGACTGGACTGCTGCGACTCTGTACTGTCATTCTTCTTTTTCTTTGTCCAACGGACAAATTGTTGCGACCATGTTGGCACTAAATTTTAGTTTGTTTTTCTCGTTCTTCTTGCTACCACCAGCACTCAGAGCAGCTTTACGCTTCCTGCTTTTGCCCGCAACCGCCATGGTTTTCTTAACCAGGGTTTTGGGTGGGTCACACGTGACTGAGTTGTGGTCTGTTTAAATTCACCCTTTCATTGTTACTTCTATTTGGTTTATGTCTTGGATTTATATATCAATAGACCTCCTGGACAGAAAGTCTGTTTCTGCGAAAGGTGATTACGAGTTCCAAAAAACAGACGCTGATTAACTATGACGGAATCATATCGCAAACATTAAAATATCTGTAAATGCTAAGAAATGACACAGAGACTCGACTTCATCATACAAATTCCATGGGTTTCCTGGCAGGTCGATCTTTGCGCAAAAAACATCGTTTAGGAAAACAATTGGTCCATTCCCGTTCCATACCACCACATTCCAAAATCTGATATCATGTATCATCGTAAAAAGGCCTCCAAGTACACCGCTACCAGGCGCAGCCAAAGCTCAACTCGCTCTCGATCTCCTCGGGGGCGCGTGTTGTCCGTGAAGGCTGACACCGACGCTTCGACTCAGGCTCTACAGCAACGCTTCGCTGTTGTGAGCGGATTTGAAGATGAACATCAGGAAAATCAAGTCAGGCATGATCCCGAGCGCTTCAACGACGATTTTTTAGAGGGATATTTGAGTCGAACGCGCCTTGGATCGACATTACGTCGAGTTGCAGGACCGGAAGGGATCTTCAAGCTCACTATCGACCCCCTCAAGAGCTCGATATCATCTGGCGAGATCTCAAGGATTTCATCCTTTGCAAGTGGAACGTTGGCCAAGGACACAAGAGCGATTGTACTCCGCGCTACTGCCTTTTCCAGTTGCTAACCGTGCTTAAGCACTGCGGAACCTGGGATATCGTAGCGACGCTCTTCAGTGAGCAATCGTTGATGCTCGAACGCTCCATCCTCGGATTCCTGAACATCTTGCAGCCGTAAGTCTACGTGGAATATCTCGCCAAAAGGTCTACGACGCTCTCGATGCAACAGACTGGTCATCTGTTCCAGAACCTCCCTTTTGCCCGCTACGCTACTGATGTCACGTTCCACCACACCAACGAACCCAGTGGCTCGTTCCAGGAGAAAAAGAGTTGGTTTAGGAGGAAGCATGGCATATACGCAACACGGTCAAAGTGTTGTGCTACCAGTGGCTTTGCGATTGGGGTGCACAGAGTCGTACCGTAGAGGGGTGATCGACATCGAAATCTTAAAGAAGAACCGTTCTTTCCACTTAAGACATCTTGCCAAGATGGCCTTGGAGCAGTGGATTGTGAACAACAAGCGTCTTTCAGAGAATTTTCCTGGTCAGTGGGATGTCTTGGCAGACAAGGGATATCAAAGAATTGTTCAAAACCCTGGTGTGCGTGGAGAGATGCCCAAGAAGAAGCCGAAGAATGGAAACATGACTTTCGAAGACTAAACCGACAACCGCTTCATCTCCTCGGATTGTGTTATTGCCGAGAACTTCTTTGGTCAGATGAATTGTCTGCCACGACAAGTATCGCTGGGCTAGATCATCGTACGCTATGGTTTTAAAGCATGTGTGACGTTGATGAACGTGCACATCCGTCTCCATCCACTCCGAGCCGAAGACGGTGATGTATACGTTCAGTACATGAAGCGCGTGAAGGAGATCGCCACCGAGATCAAAAGGAAGAAACGCGGGACCAGCACAAAGTACCGCGAATCTCACCGAGTAAAGCTAAGACATGTGGTGTAGTCGCTCTCAGAAAATCTTCCTGAGATGCGAACACCCACGGGGGCCCAGATCTGACTATCGGAGGGGGTACTCCGTCCATCCATGTCATGATCCGATCCGGCATCCGGCCGGCTGGATCGGTCACTTCCACCTTGGTCGTGACGAATTGGATGATCCATGGTCGAAAATCACATCTTGTGTACCCGTCAGCACTGGCGGCTGCGCTCTCTTGATAGACCCTAGGGCGAAAAGTGAAAAGTCCGTCGAATAAGGAGACGAGGGTTAGGA
>MIQA02024430.1:0-33363 GCA_001887855.2 Sclerospora graminicola
ATGGTGTTTTACAACGCCACCGTCAAAAAGTAATTTTTGCCCCAAAGAAGTGTTATTTTGGTGGAGACACACAATCAGCAGTTTCACTACTCAACATTTTTTATTCGGGCTTCTGCGCGCGTTAGTTAAGTGGATGATGGGAGAGCACTCTCTTAGCTTTCATGGGGGTTTGCGACTGTCAAGATGTAGAATGTGTTTTCCGAGATGAAGAGCGTAGGGACTGTGGTAATCTACTCATTAATCAAGACAATGCGCCCCACCACGTAGTCTGGATATCTGAGACGAGACATACACTCTAAGAAGTAAAGGAATCATCAACTCAAACAGGCGTTGATTGTACCTTTGACCGTCATTACTAAAGGAAGAAGGAAAGAAATCGATGTGGACAGCCCGGGTGGAAAGCGCGCTGAGCGTCACGTCCAAGTGCTGGTGTCGGTAAAGACAATGCAAGATCATTCATATCAAAGCTTCGAAACGAGATCTTAAACGAGTCGCCATCGTCCTGCCCCGTCACAATCCGACAAAAATCTGATCGTCGCTGCTAGATCTCAGACTGCACCACCACAATGACACATTGGCGTATCCATTCCATCAAAATTTTGAGGAACAAAAGCTACTCACCAATTCTGACTCAGCCTAGCTTGCAGCTCCTTCATACGCGCTTCAATGACCTCAAATATATTGTTCGAAATTGTTTTATCTTCCTCTAGCGGGGGAAACTGGAGTAGCGTAAGTAACTTGGTCAACGATATGCGCTGTGATCGAATACTGTCACTTATGGTCTTAATTGTCTGCTACAGTGTCGTCCAGTTCTCCTGTAATTGCATTTCACGCTTCGATCGCTCCTGAATCTCCGTGAACATTTAACAGCGACACAAAAACACGCCGAACCGGTTATTGAAACATAGCACTATCAAACGTATGATCACACATTAGCAGGTTGGAGATGACGATTAACGCCAAATGTCCACTTTCTCGAGTTGACAGTTGGATTAGATTGATGCATTCTGGTATGAAACACAAGAAGAATGCTATAACGATTTTTGTTATGCTACTTAGACTGACAGTCATAGTGATGCACTCGATTTAGTCGTTAAGAACCGAATGATCCGTTGGAATGCGTGGCTTTGATGAAGGTATTGGTGATGAATTATTACAGTGCGGTCACGTTTAGGACCTGTGGCTGCTCCTCTAAATATAAAGCTCAGCCGGTCGTCTCCAGCACGGCCACCAAGCTCAAACGACCTCGTATAATGCATGGTACGATATGAATGGAAATGAATAAAAATCAATGGAACGAACTGGAAATGTCGTATACCATACTGCCGTATTAGATATCATTTACGACACAACCGCTTAACGTTAGGCTATTTCAAAAGCCACGACGACGCTATCGTGGTGTTATGCTAGGGAGGTTGTTGAATGGCGAATAGCATATCATGTATACTCTAAAGTACTTCCTCCGGGGCAAAATAAACGCAACATTTACACAAAATCCATCGTAATTGGTTCATAATTACTTTTTAGAGAACACGGATTGGATGAAAAGAAAGCACTACATCACCTCTTTCTGTTAATATTTTTTCTTATCGAAACTCATCCTAGGACCGACGCTACGTCGGAATGAATGGACACAGCGAGCGGCGGTCGACAAGAAAACACCCGCCCTAGTCCAAGATCACAACCAGGACGTACGGAAAGCATGCAAATAAGTGTATCAGCAACAATGCTGCTAGAGGACGAAATTTTTACTCCTCAAGAGTGCCAGATCAAGCGTTTCGCAGTCCAGAGTGGTCAGAGCTTAATGCCGTTGTTCGGGCGGTAAATATCCCAGTTTTTGACTCTGGATGCGCCTGAATGTGATGGGTGTTTATTTTGCGATGTTTGAATGCATTTGCTGTCGTTCAGCCATACTACGAGGCAAATAGGTTACTAAATCAAGACATATCAGCTAAGAAGATGTCCTAGCTTCTGTGGTCCGACTAAGGTACTCTATTGAATTGTTTCTTGTTATTTTTTATAATTTCTAAGTTTTTATGTGCCGTTCTCAATAGTTCGCCCAATCTCTTCTGATTGTGAACCCCTATAGTGAATATTTGTATAAGATAATAATCCGATACTATCAATTTAGATTTGCTGCGTTTATTTCGGACACCTGTATATTCCGATCGTGCGTTTATTTTGCCCCGAAGGAAGTATATCTTATTGACGATGGGTACATGACACCAAATTGCTTCAATTATAAGCGCGTCGCCTATAAGATATTTTTCCTTATTTTTGAAAATCGGGTCTGAATTTTGGTTTGGTGGTTGGGAGCTGACCCAACCACTCCATTGCGCCGGGTTCAAATCCCCCTCGGGGATAATTAGCAGCACGCAGTAAGAAGGGTTGCTTATTCTGTTTCGCAATGCTGCGATGACCCGAGGTTATGCAGATTTTTACGAAATAAGTACGTCATATTTTAATTATATTTCTCAGTCTGTCATCTTTTCATCTAACTCTTTCATCTTCTGCGGCTCATTCCAGGTGCTCTTATGGAGAAATTTATCATGGATCGATGGTGGTCGTGTTGTCTGTGTGTTTGTTTCGTCTTTCGCGTGTGTCTTACTCTCTTTGTGTGGGTTTCACTGTTTGTGGCAGAGGGCAGTGGACTAGGTCTAAGCGTTTGTCAAAACTGCCCACGAGAGCCTCGAAACGCAGAAAGCCGTCCAGTATATCAACATGTATGCCAGTGCCTTGAGAGAACCGTTTGTCGAGGCGATTTTTTCGTCATTTTTGGCCTGGTCCTTCCTACAGAAAGAAACATGTTTTAACGAGAAAATGTTTTTTTTATTGCAGAATGTTATGAGCTGCCAATCGTGATCGTCGCGGCATTAGATCGGAGTTTTCCCGATCCAACGTGTAACCAGTTACGGTACCCTGCCATCGACTCTCTTAAGAAATCTGTACATACCCGTGTGGAGGTGATTGACAATCTCGAAGGCCATCACGACCTTTCTCAATACAAGCACAGCTCCCGTGTTGCGTCAAATGTCGAAATGTAAGGGGGGAGATTGGCGCTCGGATGTCCAACAGTGTGCCTTTGTCGACTTGAAGACGTGCAATGGCACGTATATGGACCAAATTATCGATTTACGGAATGCCGTGTTGGATGGATGAAAAGATTCAAGAATTGTATAAACCTCTAAATGCAGAGACAAGTTCGGGAGAAGGGGTCATCCCTAAGTATAATTGTGGCCTCGACGGCAATGACAATGGGTGTCTCTCGAATGAAGAGAAATAAATACTACAATGCCGTCCCGTTTCCTCCTATTCGACAACCGTATGCGGGTGTTTCATGTCACGATATTGTGGCGACATCAAAAACCAAGACAAAAAGATCGCGATATGAACGACCTTCAGTCGATTATTGCTGGAAATCAGCTGGCACGTATGTCTTTCCAGAGCAAAAGGTGTCAAGGACAAGTCGTTGACGCTCTTTTGTAGTGGGTACGGGATGTGTACCCAGGGTGTGGGGGCTACATGCAATTGTACGACTGGGATTAAGCTCGAACATCCTTCTTGTCGTCGCATTGATGCTGAAAACGAACATTATAAGCGTAAACACAAACGTAGGGGGGCGGGGATCCGTGCGACGATTGGACGGGAGACACAGACGTTGAATACTGGTCAAGAGGAAACAGTTCGAATGTCCATGTCGAATGGAATGACGGTGGTGCTGATTGCTTCGGCTGGTATGACGCTCTTGGTGCTGGGAACGTGGCTAGCGAAGGAACATGCTCGACGTCGACTAGCTTTGAAGGTGTAGGTAGACCGGTAAAGAAACCCAAAAGCATCGATGCAGTTGCCATCACTAAAATAAAAATAATAACACCATAACACCATAAAGCTTCTCGCACTAAAACCCCAGGTGAACCTGGGGTTAATGACCTTCAAATACACTAAAGCCAACTTCTCAAATAGAAAATTTGCGCTCTTGTACCCTTAATGATTGTTCGTCTTTGGTGGCGCACTACAATTTTTCAAAAAAAATCTAGTGTGTACCACATGGAAATCTCATATGCCTCGAAACTGCTTCAAATATAGGAGCGTCGCCTTTAAGATATCGACGTCTATAAGATATACTTTAGAGTAGTCGGAATTTAACAAGCTGAAAACCTGATGGCATACGCCTGGTTCCATTCGGACCTTGACCTCTAGCGTGCGATGTAGTATGACTGGTAGAGGACAACAACGCACGCCGGTTTCAATTCTTTCTACTTGTCTGTCCCTGATGGATCTTGGCTCCAAAATATGAGCGGGGATGGTGCCTTGTCACGATGGATCCACCAGTGGGCATGGAATCCAGAAGGCTTAAACGACTTCCCACGGGCAGAAATCTCATGTATCTTGTGGATGCAAGGCAATCCCATTGTTTTTGAGTACACGCCCGTACACGGATGCAAAATTCTGAGGTTATTCATCTTGAGGCACTGTTTTAAGGCATACTTGTGATTGATGCGAACAACGCTATGAGCATCCGCTTTGGACCTTAATTTCTGAGTCTGAGGCTCTTGCCCTATGGTTCGAATTTGATTGTCGCCACCAGTGATTCATTCTCGAAACTATAGTAAGCAGATCAGCTTGTGATTTGGTCAACCATCGCTTCAATGCCGAATGATATCCTTCAACGCGAGAAGTAGTTTTCAGCCCAGAATTCACAATTTATTTGTCCAACAGCCAACGATTACGCGATGTCATATGTCCAGCCATATTTTTTCCACATACGCCTGGACTTAACATCTTCAATTCTCGCTTCGACGAATGGTACTCCTTTTCAAATCTTGATTTTGTCAATGCAACAAAGACATTGCAAAACGTTGTGTGTTCTTCCGAATCGTGATACTTCGGTGCTCTTATTCGTGACTCCACAGGATCGAGATCTCAAGGAAACGAGTTATTGCGTGCATGAGCCTCAACATCTTTTAAAAATATGTCAAAGGCATAGAAGTACTGGTATCACCGGAAATATGTCTTCTAAAGCATTTAGTAATGCCAGATCACGATCCGCAATATGAATTGAGGTAGCTGTATCCCATGCCGAGTCATAAGACTACGAAGTTGAAAAAGAGCCCATTGAAATCCTCGAACTTCTTATTCCGAATAAGAGCTTGAGCAAAATGAAATGTCGTGTTCATTCCAGTCACTCCAACAATGTTCAGTAAGGACATCTTGAATCGATTGTCTTGTATGTGCAATCCATAAGAATGACGTCACAGTTATCCTTGAATATAGATAATTGCGACGGGGGGGGGGATGGTAATTCCCAAGTCCCCGAAGTAGCGCGTGACTCAATCTTCTTTAAATGCATCACAGGTTGGATCTGCTTCATGCTGAAATAACGTGCCAATTTTTATTACAAAATTCTTCGGTGTAATAGGTATACGTATAGATAGCATAAGTCGGTAACATTTTGTGACACTAGTTCTATATTGTGATGTTAAGTGTAGAGGGATTGTGCGGGTATCATCTCCCCTTTATAAGCATTTATTTGTCGAAAAGATCCCACAATTCATAATCAAAGACCCTAAATTTTCAGTACTTACTCGCTCTTGTCAGCTACTGTGGTAACAAGTCGAACTTGGCGACAAACTCCCAGAGAAATTTCACGGCACGAAATTGGCAAAGCAACACGTCGGTCTTGCCGAAGAAGGGCAATGTCGGTGAAATCTTTGTCTACCATAAGCACCTGACGTTCTTCGTAGCTGGCCTCACTTGAACAAATTGTTGTACCACAATCGTGTGCGTATCGGGTTGCTTGTTCTTGATGAAAGCGTGCTGAACGAACTGGTTGCACCCAAAAGCGTCAATAAACTTGAAAACGAGCCTTTATCCTTCGGCATTTGTGTTGTGAGTGGCGTCTATCATCACTATCTCTGGATATTGTGCGAGCATCATGCACAAGTGCAGCGTTTGGAAAAATGGCTATTGCGAGGTAGAAATGTGAGACGCTCCGAACCTCACTTGGACTGTTTGTCTCCGTACCTTTTCTTCATCGTCAAATACACGTTTAGTGTTGTCTAGCATAATACTGAACCCGTCCACCCAACCCTGAATCCTTTCTGCTTAATCCCCATGGAGCGGTGAGTTTTTTTGACCCATCCTGTACACAAGTTTTTGACGTCGTAGCGCCGAGAGTTGGATGGGATCGTTTCCACAATGAGATGGTTTATTTGTTCGTCGGGAACACGGTACCAGCGTAACAAACCCATGTCACGCAATTCTTTGTCGGACATCTGCAATCGGTTCTTTGGATTTCATAGGTATCGAGAGCGTGTGAGTGTTTCAGATCGAAATTGGAGAAAGCCACACAGTGTGTGTGTGTGAAACGCAGTCAATTTAGTCTTAAGAACTATTAGCCACTGTAACATTTCCTAGTTAATGTTGTAAACCGTTGTCTGATCGCGCCCAGTCCTCTATTGGAGGTTGTATTTTGATTGTAGGTCGGATTCCTCTCAGCCTAGAGACTGATCGCAATGTGTCGAGCTCCACCACTGCTTGTATCTGGGCGAATGTCTTACACCAAATCGTATTAATATGTGCGTGCGTGACTTTGTGAATTCCACGATGGACTACCTCGTTTTGTAGCTGCCACAGCTATGTCGTTCCAATGGAACATATTTCCCACCACAATTTGCGCATTTCCTCCGCGCACGCTGCAGCTTGGTTTTCCACATCTCCCCCTGAGTCTGTCCAACATTATGTGAGAAACTGCTGGAGTTGTCCATGCCGCGAAATGACGCTTGTGTGCTTGAAAGTCCCCGTCAGATACCCACCGACCATTCCAATAACTTAACAAACGCGTCCAGGGCGCGTTTACGCCCCCACACAATATGTGTGACCCCTTTCCCGAGGGATGAACACCAAATATGCATCCTCCTCCTATGAGTAACCATCGTAATAAACATTTAGCTGGAATGTGGTCATTCGATACAAGACCCAGAGTTAACAATCCGCGGTCACATGGTTGTGCCTCCATATATCCTTTGGCGGTTGCTCTTGAAGTCTTGTATTCCACTTGTCGTCTGCACGTTTCCGTTTCCGTACTCTAAAAATCTTATATGTAACTAACTATCTCCCGTCTCTACTGACGCAACTAGAGGTTAACACAGGGAGGATGTCTCAAGGGCTCAAAGCGACGGATGCTTTCAAAGTAAGAATTGATATAACTGAGGTACCGCAGCATGATTTCATGTCCCCACACTACGAGGCTTTTGGGGCACTTATTACTGGGTAGGAAATTCATGGATTCAGGAGGAACGAGCAGCTTTATTATCGCCTCGGAAAAATGCCCGTTCCCCGAAAATGAGCATTCTCTCACTTCAAATTCATGACAACAAATTGATGTGTTTGTCTGTCAGAGACCAAATCGACAAGAGATTTCACGCACACGAGCTAAACTAGCTAGGTTGGTGACAGCTATTGTTTAGCTTCGCCGAGGGTCGACGTCAGACAGATGATTGGATTTACTTCAATCATCAAGTTATATAGATGTCCGGATGTGTTATTGCAGTATTCCTGGGAGTTAGTGGAGCCGGCGCATATAATTGGAACAGGCCAATGGAAGGCCAAGACAGTACTGCGGCTTTTCAGACAAGGCTGTCCATTAGCTACTTTTCATTTTAGCGGTGGAGCCATTGGGGTGAGCGATCAATCAAGCTGTGGAAATTGAAGGGATACCAATTCACGGAACGGAGACAACATGGATTCATACGTTCTCCGCAGTTGTGAATGATTCAACTATATTTTTCACTAGGTCAAAGCGGCTTTACGTGTCGTACATGACTCTGGGCGCTTAGTATGCAACCAGCAAAAAGCCAAACCAATAATACTGGAGACAGACCAACTGATTGCGACTTGGAATGAAATCCTCGTTCTCAGAGAAGGAGTCACTGTACAATATTTGGGCTATCAAATCGGGCGGGGATCGCATCAACTGGGCAGGGCGCAGACGTAATATACAGCGACGATTATTGACAACAACGGAATCGGGAACTTCAGTGGACGAAAGAGTTTATCTGTTTAATGCGATAGCTTCACCCGCAATTTTATTCAAGGCAAAGGTATTTTCTCTATCAGAAGAAATATTGAAACAGGTACTACATCTTCAAATTGGACGAAACAAACAACACTGGAAGCGACAAGAGACACAATATCACCGCATTATTTGTACGTGCCAAATGCAGCAGATGTGATGGGCTTAATCTTGATTTCAGTGGTCATTCACACCCTTGTGGTAAAAGAAGTCACAATTTGGCTTTTGGAAACACTGGATCGCTATACTCAAGCCTGGCGCACTTGGAATGATATTTTCCAGCTCAATAAGACAAATATGTGGATAGCGCCATGTAATGCATGAAACTCCAGGACGAAGAGGATATCACGGACACCGGAAATCGAGTTCACCAACGTATAGCCAGTGAAATAGGGCATACATTGATTGAGATTGTGTACATACAACGGTACGTAAAAACTAACATGCCTAATATCAAAGCACACTGTCAGTCACAGTTAGTAGAATTCGCAAAAGGGGTGCGCTCAGGTGAGGTAATATGGGTTAATGTAGATTTATGTAGTATCCCCTGGCATAACTATTGCCCAGCACATATAGTGCCTTTCTGGGGTACGTTCAATTGGGAATCTAACCCATGGATCATGGAGATAGCTAAATTATTTTTATCAGCAGCGAAGTATGACCGATTACAGAGATGTCGGATACAATATTGGATATTAAACGTGTGCCTCAGTCAACATATCAGTGGAGGCGCAATTTCCAGGAGAAATCGGACACAGCGCAAAGATCAAGCGTTGGTTGATGTCCCTGATTCTATGCTCACCACGGGTAGACGTGGGCAGCTCGGTGGGGTCCCTTCCTCCGTTACAGCTTCTATGGACGCCAAAGGTAGTGGCAAATCTGGAATGGACACTAAAAGACAAGAGACAATTCATCGGAACAGATTCCAGTAATGGCATTACGTGAATCCTGCTTCAACGAACGGACGGGATATATTGGGATGCTACTCAACTCAATACATCTGCACAAGACCCAATTACTCTGTCAAATGCCTCTTTATCAGGATTGGGTTTTGCGGCGCACCCATGGATACATCATTATCCATGAGTGGTGGATGAGGGCGTCAAGACGTTTTCTATACCGCGATGGATTCGAAGAACTTTTCGGAAAGTGTACAACAGACACATTATGTGGCGTTTGCCTCTTCTCAGCTTATGGATTTGCTCAGCTAATGGAGATAACCATTGACCCAGTTCCGACTGAAGTGACCCTGTGCTATCTGACATCTGAAAAGCCTCTGATGCCTGTCACCACTGACAACGCAAACGAAAAATCATCATTCACAAAAAACGTGCTGTTGTCCCCGTGTGAAGTGAACGCACTAGCTGTATGAACTTGTGTGAAAATCCAAATCTGTCTAAAGTCATCATAAGGTATTTTTGGTCGATGTCATACGCCTTCGCGAAATCTAATAGAAGTACTCCACTACTTTCTTCCACGGATTTCGTTCACTTGTGTTGAAACTGCTTCATCACATTTATCATCATCATCACGGCCCTGTCCATTCTGCGTCCGTGTACGAACCCCTGTTGCGTGTCGCCAATCAACCGTTCAAGAAAATTTTGTAGCCAAAAATCTAGAATCTTAGCGAAAATCTTATAACTTGTCTGCAGCAAATTAAATGGGCCGGTAATCCATCGCATTGCCAGAGTCTCCTTTTTTGTAATGGAATAATAACAGCCTCCAGGAAAGACGGAGGCGGTGGCGCCCCGGATAAAAATGTCGTTACACACCTCTCTCAAGTCTGGTATTAAGTCGTCTGCAAAGTCTTTGCAAAAGTCATTGTTGAGCCCATCGGGTTCTCCAGCCTTTCTCCGTTCCAGTCGACGTAACGCAAAAACTATGTCCTCATCTGCGATAGGGCCCATAAGCATGTCATTCTCCGCTGCCTTTACCTTTACTGCGTCATCGAATTGAACAAATCGATCTATCTCTGTTAATAAATGGCGCGACGACACGGATCGATGAATTCGTCCCAATATCTTCGTCCATACGGTCGCGATTTTGTCCGGGATACTCATGTCTTGACTTCCATCTGCATCAAGCTCCCCAAGTGATATGGCTGAGACCGGTTGATAGCGTTCCCAAATCGCTGCCCTCCTAAATAATCATCTAGCTGCATCCATTGATTGTTGAAGTTTTCTACCTACACGTACCATATTGTCTCGTTCAATCTCAGCGCTTGTTCTCTGGAGGATCTGGCCCTTGTGATACCCACGTCTGTGCTTTGCTTGTTCTAGTTTTCGGGAGTTGGCTAGTTTCTCCCGGACTGCCTCTATTACTTATGTTTTTCTAGTGCCCCGTAAAGGATAATGTACTCGCTGCTGTTGTCGGCTATGTCTGTGTAGAACTTTTGCAGGCTTTCGTAAATACAATTCCACCTGGTCGTGATCCGATACCACTCCTGGTCTACTTGTATGAACCCATTGAATCCACGTCTAACGCCGTTCTGAAATGTAAAATCTGTCCATGCGACTGGCGGTATCACCTCTCCAAAAACGTATTCATTGAAATCGCTACCTCTGAATCGCTCCATGCTGAAAATTGCGCAAGCGCCGCATCTTGCCATTTACACGATTGCAACAAAGCGAGATAATTCCGGGCTTTCCGTTCTGCAACCCCTGTCAGATCCCATCCGGTCTAAAAAGGGGGACTCGACACAGCTAAAATCACCCGCGCAAATAACATGCGTTTCAGATCTGAAATCCCATTGATATTATCCTGTGAAAAGTAATGTCCGCTTAGTATTAGTATCAGATGGCGCGTATATGTTGAGTACTTTCCATCGGTGTAGATCGAGTGCCATAATCCTAGGTTTCCACACATGTCTCAACCACGGACGCGTTTTTTTGTAGTATTCCCACTCCTTCCATTTTGTTTGGGACAATGCTCCAATATGCCAAGCGTCGGTCGGGGTCATTATAATACCACATATGATCCCAATTCTCAGTAAGTTCATCCGCTTCCGCCTGTATTGTGATATGGGTTTCTTGAATCAGTATACAGGCTGGTTGTTGTCCCACCAGCCGATGTCGCCACGTTTGTAACCACTTGACTCTCGTTTTGGGGGTAAGGCCCGAGCATTTGGACTAGTAACCAACAAATTCTCGTTCCACCATGTCCAAGTGATGTAGGTGAAGGGGTCGGATCTTCAGTAACCGCCACGACAGTATTTTTACCAAAAGCATTCATCGTGTTCATGATGGATTGCACCTCCTGATTGTGTGCTAAAACTCTGGAGATGCCCTTAGTACAAAATTATGGGCTGATCTACCGTATCTCCCGGTCGCTGCCCCTATGATAGACTTTCATGTAAAACAGAGTTAGCTACATTAGCCACTTCCGTGTGTAAGAGATGAGTAGTCCCTCCCATGGCGTGAAATCCTTCTTCTCTAGCCGATGCGCAAGTCTTCGATATGCTAATAATCGTCTTCGTGCTGCGTAGTGCCGAAACATCTTGATAGAGATCGTGTCGGTAGGTAACAGTTCCGTTCCAATTAAAGGTGCTATAAGGGCCCCTTGTAGATGGGCAAAAAGCGATACCAGGGCAAAACTGGTTTTTGTGTGGTGCACACAATTTTCAGATGGGGTTATTTTCGTACCTTCTCTTTTTAATATTAAGCCATTCTTAATTGCTGGACCGTATAGCTTCTTTATGGGCCTCCTCGTTAACTGCTTCGACCCGCCGAGCCTACTCCTTCAACGCTATAGCTTATTGATTCATCACAATTTCCTGCTTCCCCTTCTGTAGCCAATTTTTCCCAGCACTCACGTCTCCAGATACGTGCAAGCTCAGAAATAATTTTTGGTCCCAAACGAGCCACAATATAGTGTGGATGGCTGAACCATTCCAATAATTGCGTGATGGTCGCTTTATCCATACTGCCGCTCTTAACCACACCTCTGCACTTACATCAACATTTGGAAAGGGCGCTCCTTCGTGATGGTTCCAGACGGAGTGCATGGAAATCCAAATCTCAGCCCATTTCCCCGATCCCTCGGTTGTCTGCAGATGTGGTCCATCTGTCTGATTGATATCGTCAAAGATTTCCTTCTGCACAGGTTCTAGTATCTTTTGGTCGGCTTCCTCCGAATCATCGTATATTTGAGTCGCCACCCTTTTTTGTGCCATCGTTTCTTTTTCGCGTCTTGTACGTATCCAATGTCCTTGGGCTGCATCCATTTTTGTCGTGATTCAACTGTAAGCTGATCCTTCTGTTGTCGTCGTGATTGTGTACTCTGATGCTTTACTTGTTGGATCCGCCAATGGTGATATGGCGCTCTCTCCATTTGTAAACATTAGAGTACCATGAGAATACTGGTACCAGTCGGCCAAAACGTCTTCCGTTATATCATAGGGTTCCGCATAGTATTTACGTACCTTTGGGTCTGGTATGTTTGCACACAATAAACTGGCTTGGTCCTCGTGTGGCAAGGGCAAGTACGTGACTGTATCAATCAGGAAATGTAGTAGATCAGTTTACTCATCACCTCCCCGCTTGAGAAGATTCTTAATTTGCCAATGAAAAACATCCGGCGCAGTGATAGTAAGACCCATATCTTGATCTTCATTCTGAGTGACCGGTATCCCCGCCTTATATTCACCAAAGGACCGCTATTCAGGGTGGGTGTCGCTTCATATTTCTGAAGGATTTGATCTATTTCCGCCATACATGGGTGGAAACTGGGTGCCAAATACTGAGTCTGCTGAGAAAGACAGATAATGCTACTGCGCTTCATGGCGGATGCGTCCATATCCACATTATTTTTGACGCATTCCTCCTCTGCACACCCCGCACCATTCCTCCGCCCATGAATATAAGCGGTGTAGTGCGCATTATCGAAATGCAGAATTGGTAATTTCCGATCTCCTTTAGCCGCCTCGTTTTTCAGGCAAATCACCTCTTGAACACAATGATCTAACTGTAGGGGGAATTCCGCACATGTGACATACTTCTTCCGTTGTGCGATTCTGTATTCTGGCATATCAATAAGTAGGCTTTAAAGGCAGCCTCTGATTGTTTTGCCGATATTTTATCCTAGCCCCTGCCAAGATTCTGAAGAGTCTGCTTGCAAATTCCACGTGGGAATTTTAAATTAAAATCCCTCATTTCCCTAGCTACGCATCCCCTCTTAAGGTGTTTGGTCGCTTCATCCAAAAACTGGGGATTTTCGTCCAAAGTAGAGTTGAAAAGTGTCTGAATGATTCCGCAGGTCTGACAATATTTTCTGTCGCCGGTGTGTAATCCCATCGCAATAATTGCCGCTCGTAATGTATACGCTTACATCTACCTTGTGTGTGTGTTTTTTTACGCAAAGAGTTCCAGGGGGCTTTCCAACTTGTCGACATTACTGCCCAAATTTACCAGGTAATACTTTGCCTGCGACTCAATTACCAGTAAATCAGTGTTTTCCTTTTCACGCACTTGAGTGGATTTTTTTCCTTTCCGTTGACCAGCTTGGGTTTTGGGATTTTTAAGCCTGTTGTTGGTTGCGGTTCGGGTTGCAGTTCGATTTTGTCCTGCGTATCAACTATCGTATTTTTCCTTTTGACCTGAGTATGGTCTGTCCGGTGAGAGTTTTTCTCTTCTTTCTCTACCTTCTCGTTGCGCTTAGTTTATCACACGCATACATATAGATGTACCTACGTTACCTCGTTCTGTTCCTTTAATTTTTGTGGATACTGTGATTCATTCCTTATTTTTGGTTCTTTCCGGTACTCCTCCTGTGCAGAGGAGTTTGCGATTCCAGACTTGGAGCTGCAGTCGCTTGGTCTGCCAGCTGCCGTTCCTGTGGGTCGGGCTCCGTCTTACATTGCGGTCGGTTCTTTTTATCCTTCTCTAGCTTCCTTCGTTGATCTTGTTTCTCATCATGTTGGATGCAGTTTTTTCTTACCTGTTTATGTATTTCGTCCAAAATTGCAAAAATAGGATAAAGTAAATCGATTAATTTCACATCCTCCACTGTGACGGTTATACAATGCTCGGTGTGCAGTGCTGCAGGAGAAATCGAACAGCCTCGCATCTGGTATCCCGCTTCTCCACATCTCAAACAATGAATCTTTCTTTTTGTACCCGGGTGTTCAAGTGTGAGCACGCTATCACACAAATAGTTCCTCATATCTCGTGTAATCCTTTGGGACATCCGCTGGTGCCAATCACAATTTCCTAGTCCAGTGACGTTGCTGAAAGAGAACCGGGCCTTATCCAACTCTTCAACCGACACTCCACAGGAATGATCGATTGCAGAAGCCGTGTAATTTGGTTATATCAATATTTCTAGTAACATTCCATAATATAATTGCGTATTCCGGCTGCAATTCGATGCCGTCCCCCGCTCCAGTTACTTGTCTTTCCCATACTGGCTCTTTCACCTTTGCGTTTTCATGCAAGTTGCTCAGAAGATGGACTTGTTTATGATACGGGACGGCGACCTCCACATTTCTTTACGCTGTTTTCCTGTGAGAAAATATAGGTGTAGACTGTGTTTCGACTGATTATAACTTATCGACATCACTTTTGCTAGCATTTCCCATGACTTTTGATCATTCATTCCACGTGCTGTGGCCGCGGTAGAAATACTCTCCTGTAAGCTCTTTGTACTTTTTATCGGTGCTTCCTCTTATAATTCCATTACAAGATACCCCTCCACTCGTACTCTTAACTGTTGAGATTAAGCGTCTATCATCTCGCTGAAAAAACTGATGGGTTGGAGCATAAAGTCACTTTCGATCTTTTTGGTGCAGTTACGCGATGTTCCACTGTGACTTTGTGCAGCCATCCGTATTGAACGCTTTGCCCCTTGACTGCCACTTCCACTTGACATATTCCAATCATTCTTAAGAGGACATTTTCGAGTGGTTGGTTATTCTTTCGCGCTAAATAGCAGGCATCTATCGCTTTTTGCTTCCAGACCGTCCAACACATATCATGAGTAAGGACCACTAGCTCAAACAAATCGATCGTCCGTTCTTGTTCGACATGTGATAGATCTAGTAGTTGGTGACCAAATTTGCTTCTTTATTGGTTTTCTCTTTTTTGGTTGCTTGAGAAAAATATTAACCGGAATAGTTGCTGAGTTAAATCCAGCCAATTTTGCAATCTGGGCTTCGTTTGGGCAGCATTACTCAAAGCATGATGTAATGCCCTAGCCATGTCTTCCGGATTATTCGGTTTGATAGGTTTGGCTTCGATCGCCTGAGGAACTATGCCACATCGGATACCTCCATATCTGTAGGTGTCGAAGGGGGCTCATTAGACGTATTGACCACTGTTGGTTGTAGAGGGTCACTTCCCTCGTCAGATTCACCCGTGATACATTCACTTTCCTGAGATTCGGGAATGATCTCAGCAATATCGGAGGTTTCCCCCTCTCTCTCGCTTTTCCTAAAAATCCCCCCCCGCCGTGCTTGTCAGGGGTTTTCTCTCTCTTCTCTAGGGTCGTTGCCCCGAGGAGGCATGAAAGCTAGCTCACATACTTCGTTGTACTTGTCGTGCAAGTCCAGCTCCGCTCCCAACCGTTGCTTGGTTGAGGGGGTCAAACGAGACAAAATCGGGACTGATAGCCACACAGTAGTGTACGGCTCTGTACAACAGCTCACCTAATCATGGATGTTACTTAAAGTAAATTGATATCTCAATAAGTCCATGCAAGCACAGTCTCGCAGTCAAATGCACATTTTTTTCTTTGTCGGATGCCTATCCCACGTGACACGTACAGCCGATTGTACCACTCCCTCGTCATCGGTATAAGCACCACTTCGTTTATTCGTGGCTCACGGAAATGTCGTCCTTCTTCGAGCACGAGCACGTTGGCAGCGTTCTTGAAAGTGTCTCGCACCGCTTTTTTTATTGTGCCAGCATTGTGTGCTTCTAGTGACACCTACGTACGGATGCGCATGGCCAACAGTAGAGTGCAGGTACATGTACCTCCTTTTATTTTAATCACAGCAAGAATCGTACGTGGTGTGTGCGCTGAAAATATCCACGTCACACTTCTCCCAGGTGGCGAACACGCGCTGATTGGGCACAGGCACATGGTCAAAGCCGTCAGGACCAACTCCCATCTTACTTCGACGCCCTCAATCTCATTCACTAAATCGGGCTGGTCCTTTTTTTGTCAACGTACTCTACATCATCGCCTGTCCGCGTAGTAGCGGATGCCTTGTAAAGCGTTTCAAAATGAAAACGGCAAACGCTCGCCCCCTGTACCTTTGCTGCGATTCTTGTACTGTCACACCTCCCGGTGAAAACTCCCCTAACTGGCACAAATCCTGTATTTGAGCCCACAAAAGGCTGCACCAATCAGCATACTGTATTTTGTATGGAGGATCGAAATTCCTCTTTTTCTGAATCATTTTTGTAAGTGGTCACCATTCAAGCATTTTGACTTTTAATTTTAGTGGCCGTCCTTCAAGTATTTAGTAAGCGAATTCTTACCTACACTAGTTGTATCAATATCTTGTGCCTGAAGGTAATAAAGCACTCGCTCTTTAGCTGAGAGATTACAGGTTCCATCACTGTCGGTATATAGTTTAAGGATTGCGTGGAGAATTCGATTTAATCTATCCACACCAAAAAATTACATCGACGAGCTGTCAAGCGATAGCTGCCACATCTGCCAGTGACGACAAAACCACCCTTACCGGCAAGCTTTAGTGCAATTTGGTCGGTGATGATGGACGAGTCGCCGTGTGCAATGTTAGCAATTGGACAAATACAGGCCATCCTTCCACCGATTACATCAGGGTGGACAAAATAGCATCCTTCATGATCAAGGCCAGTGCACCACCAACCCCCAAGTCGTCAGTCGTCACAGGTTCGCCCCCACGGCTCATTTCAATCACAATGCGTCCCAGACGTTCACGCATGTCGTGTAAGCTCATAGTGAGGACAAGATGACCATAATTTCGCTAGCAACTGCAATATCAAAGCCCATTTCTCGAGTCTGACCCTTTTTTGTGGGTCCAGCACCTACGATCACTTGACGAAGGAAGCAGTCGCACGTGTACAACACACACTGTCGCGTGATTGAGTATGGATCAATGTCAAGACGCGCAATCCTATGGACTTCTTCATCGATGAAGTTGTCGGGTGAGAGTTCTGTTATTCCTAACTTTTCCAGCCGCTTGAGCATAACTGGCGAGAAGTGACGAGATCCGTCCTTAGCTATCGAGAACAAACGACGAAATAGAGCCTTTTCCGACTGGGTATTCTCGTGGAACATTCTCTTGCCAAAAACAGCAACCAACTACAAGACCAAAAATGCTACCCGTTAATCTAAACTTCTTCCTTTGACGAAGTCACAGCACGCACAAGGTTTTGGCAGCGGCGATAGCATGAATATCCCCTGTTAAGTGACTAAATGTTTCGTAGCCCAAAAACAATGATCTGTGGGAGCAAAATTTCAATTTTTGACGACCAAGGATCCACTTACAGATTAAATTCGTCCATGGGAAAAACTTGCGCATAACCTCCCCCAGCAGCACCCCCTTTGACACCAAACGTTTGGCTCTTGTGATGGCTGACGAATGTAAACAAACGCTTTTTTATCCATGTGATCTTCTAAAGCTTGGTAAAAGCTCGTAATTAAATGACATTACATTTTGTCAAGTTTTGCTGAAAACTGGAATGTTCAAGCTTAACCGATAGTGGTAGTACTCCCCTAATCGGGTCTGGGTGATACCGGTGACTACAACGTAGCTGCGATTTGGTTCGTTCTTCAGACGATCCCGTACATTGTGCGATATCTTGGCCTTGGCTGTTCCATACGGAACCACTTCTTCTGGTAACTACAGCTCCAACACAAGAAGATCAGGGAATATTCAAAATAGGACCAAGTTAAAAGCAGGTCTACAATTCCAGCGGTATGGGCAAATTCTGTAATAGGTTAAGGCTAGATAGCATCACTGCTAGCAAATATCAGACGGCACGGGTGTGAGAAATTGCTCCGACTTGAGTGGACGCGGCATCTACTTGGCGAGATTTACTAGTCGTTCGAGAAGACCAGCGAATTGCTGACTACCATGGTGATGAGGGTACCAACCAATGAAAGATCGTCAAAGAATTTGCGGCTTGGATGCGACGGCTGATTACACGATCGCGGATCATTGAAAAAAAGCAGAATGTTGGAGTTTTAATCGCTCTTTTCTTAGCATGGTATTGTGATAATCATCAATCAGTATGTTTAGGATAAAGGCGCAGGCGAGGGAGGATCGAACTGCTGGTGATGGATACGACCTTTTGCAAGTTCTACATCTTTTGATTCCACTGTAGCTCAAAACTTCGCCACCAAAACTGGTAGCGGTACCGGTCCATAAGCTAAAGAGAGAACAACAGCGTCGTCATGTATGTTTTTGCAAGCAGAACCTTTTGCATGTACTCACTCATGGACGACAGTAGTGGCTTCATAAAAGTTCAAGTAGTACAGTAAAAAGTGACATTAGTTTGGGTGGGAAAATAGTGTGACTGCGCAATTACCATGGGCCACACTAATTTTTCTTTTTCAGTTATCGATAATAAGTCACACTAATTTTGCACATTTCATTTGCGGGAATTCCCAAAACCCGTACCTCTTACCACGTATTTTCTCAGAGCCCGTAGTTTGTCAAAACCACCTATGTGAGCTCGAATAGGCAACATAGACGTCGAGGCAACTGGATACCTTGTCACGATTGACGAACGAACATATGTGTCACTGGTCGAGCTGACGACCTTTCGATCGTCTAAGGATTTCTTCTTACCTACGGGACTATAACATTAATTGGCGCTACAACGGAAAACCCGTCTTTTGAAGTAAACAATACCTTGCTAAGCCGCTGTCGCGTGTATACACTCAAGTAACACACTACCGAGTCCATAGAGACAATCATTCGCCGCGCCATGTGTGATCGTGCTGCTGGAGAGATTCGGTTGCTCATACAAACGCTACATGCATCGACTTCTCCGAATGATGATACCGATAGCCAGGCAACGAATAGCGCAAATACCATTTCTATTGAAATGGAGGATGAGGTGATTGAGTACCTAGCGAATCCGTGTGCAGGCGATGCCGAGTGGCACTAAACTGTTTAGAAATTGACTCTTCAAACTTCTCGAATGGTTCTAGATAAGTCTTGCGTTCGTATCTCGACTGCTCATGTGAGCATTGCTTGTGCATTGACAGACGCTTTTCTACGATTGTACCCAAGATTGCATTAGTGCGCTTCACAAATTCGTGCATGGTAGTAATGGAAACGCAACGCTCTATTGGTTGGCATGTATTCTGGACGATGTTGAAAATCTTTTATACGTTGCGCGACAGCTTATACGAATCGCAAGTGAAGATGTTGGCTTGCCGCTCCTGAAGTTTCTTCCCATGGCTGTACCGCTTCTCAGGCGGCTCATTTGATTGAAATGCCCGAGTGTGATGTCGTGCTAGCTCATGTCGCACGATGCTCGCTCGAGATCCAAAGTCAATTGAAGTTTATGCAGCTTACAGCCGAGCGAAACAATCGGTCACAGCGTGGAATCGAGGGGCACTGCCCGACGTGCCACTACATCTACGAAACGCTCCGACGTAATCATGAAGGAGTTGGGATATGGCAAAGAGTACAAATATAACCCGGACTATACTCTCGACGAACTCAAAGATCAGAGGTATCTGCCAGACGAGTTAATCGGCACCTATTTTTTAGCCAATTTTTTTTGCTAAGAGTGAGCGATGACGCGTCGGGCTCTGGTAAAAGATCGGGGAGAATACAATACACATCAAGTACTTACTTTGCAACATCAGTTTTAGTACGTGCGAGCATCGCCGGTGTCGACAATATAAAATACAGAGACCTGCTGCCACGCGTAAACCGGGGTAGAAGTTCGTGTACGCCCACAAAATGCGGCCGAATGTGAGCTGTAGCCCCAGAAAAGAACAAAACAAGAGCAGTTTTTTTATTAATTACTCCTATAATGACCACAAAAAATTGAGCACGTACTCGCTTCTCAAGTCCTCTTCGCCAATAATGTAGCCGATAAACATGCACAATCGATCGTTTATCGACTATTGAAATCATTTTTTGCAAGGCCACGCAAGATGCGCATGTATTTTTGCCGACATTTGTCGTGGAATACAGGCTACAACACTCTTCAAACAAAGATACACAGCCGGTCGCCAACGTATCCAACAGCATCAATACCTAAAACACATTATAGTGGTCGCAATTGCATAGTCAGAAAACATTACAGAAACCTTCAAACAAAATAGAAACACGTAGTCGTTCACCAACGGGTCCCACAGCATAAATAATCGCAAAATGCCGAATGAAAAAATATTACAAAAATCGTATAAACAAAAGAGACACGTTCAGCCGTCCCCCAACGGGTCTAACAGCATAAATACCTACATAGGTATTCTAGTGATCGCAAATTGAAGTGCAAAACTTACAAATACCTTAAAAAAAGAGAGACGTGCAGCCGTTCGCTAACGATTCAAACGGCAAATTACCTATAGACGTATTCTAGTGGCCGCAAATTGCCAAGTGAGACATATCATTACAAAAATAGAATTCAACCCACAAAGCAGAATGATGATCAGAAAGATCACCCCGGAGCTTTTTTTTCAAACATACAATTCACATCAGTGCACAAACAAGCTGCACCGGTCACTGAGACCCTTTCGCTTTAACCGCTCTTCGCCCAAATAGGAAAACAACACTACTCGACCGGAGCAATGGATTCTGGAGGGGGTTTACCCTGAGAACCCTCCTATCGCGCTCTCCACTCTAGCAAGTTTCACTACTTCATAAAGCATAACGCGTGCATGAAGATGAAGATCTTAAGCTCCGTACGGGTACGGGGTCTGAGGATGCGCGGTACGGATCTGGGAAATTTGTATTCATCGCAGCATGCCAAATGACATGTTCTAATGTTCGTTACTTCTGCTTATTGCTTCGTCAGTCTGTACAAGTTTGACCTCGCTAGCAGCATCCACACTGGATTTTACGCCGCACAGGATACCCGTAATCCTTATGTGCTTCCTGACAGCTATATTTTTCATGACCCAACCCTGTCAAACAGTAATATTTTGCAGATTTTGGTTAAATTACTTACAAGCCACTATAAATTGAATTTATATAATTGGTTATATTACGGTGTCAGGAAGGACATAAATTCTGCGAAAAAATATATGTCAAGCGCTGATTGGCCACTTGCAGGTGTCAGTTGCAAGCCAACGTCAGGAAGCACATAAGGATTACGGTATCACACAGTTGAAACATTCGCTCAGAACGAAATGTCGACCTGACCAAGAAAAAGAGCAAGCGGTTATGGAAGTTTCTGAGATAGGCAAGGAGGAATTAGGTTTATCCATCCAACAATGAAGGAATTAAGAGCTGTTGGTTGAGCGTGTCATTGAATGCATTCATAAAAGAAGCTGTGTTGAATAAATATATAAACGAATCCGTGTTGAATGCATATATAAATAAAGCCTACATTAAAACTTCGTCAGTTTCTTTGGAACATCCAGCTTCAGAGTCATCACGGTATTTTTCTATGATATCTTGCAATTGCTCCGAGAGTTGGGACTCCTGCCAGATACCATTCAAACCATTTGATAAACCCCAGGGAATCATCGCTCTGCGGGGGTACAGCACTCCCTTCTTGTCCCGCTTCATGCTAATAGCCCGTACGCACATAGATGCCAGCTCCAGGTAAAATGTTTTCCAGGGTTTTGTAACCTTCCCTCACCACTATCCGTTTCGACTTTGTGTCGAAAAAAAAATCCTTGCGCCAGGCGCAACTTCTGTTTCTCCTATTCGGATGCCCACATATCCTGGATCGCCATATTGATGAACGAGTCGGCCGGTTGGCAGAGGATGGTGGAATTAAAAGGCAGAACTTTTTTACGCATGCTCTATTCGTCTAAAATAGCCTTGCTTTCATCCAGTTTGTGCCCGCTTGCATTATCCATGTATACAACCTGAAGCTCGTTATACGAATGCCGGCGGTTGCACTGGTTGTCTTGTAGCCAAGCCCTAAAGACGCGTTGGTCCATCCACCCTTTGGGTCCACTACGATACGTCACACCACTCATGTCATCTGGTAGACGTCTAAAAGGGTGGCTACAATTGCCGTTTTGAAATATAAGCATAGGTGTCTCAATCCTAGCACTGGTACCACCTCGTATCTTAATCACTAGCGTAATTCCTCATCCACCACTAACAACATCGTGATATCAAATCACTTTGTCTCCACGATAGCCAAGCGTCTTCTTGTCGTCCATGTTGATAACGAAATGCTCTTTGTCCATGTTGTACACCGCATTCTCGTGAATGGCCCCGCTTTCAAACTCTTGCTTCAATCTTCCCAAATGATCTGCGACGTTGCGCTCAATTTCCTCTTTTTCCGGGCTACACTGGAGATTTTCACACTGTGTACGCGATACTATGTCAAAGCAGTCACAAAAGTGCTGGATCCACTTGAGGTCAGCCGGTCCTTAAGTTGCACGTCTTTTTTATTTTTTGTAGTCGCCGTAAATTCGCTCTCCGAACTGGCCAGAATGTAACTGGTGACCTGCAAAAGTAGCCCTCGCGAGATCTTGATTCCTGTCTTGCGCAATCGGCAAAATTCACCAAGCAATTGGCTGTAAAGCAATTCGACCCACGGGGCTCTCTTTCTACCTCTTCGCATCGCCCCCTTTATACGCATCCTCTCTTTTACTCCACACTGCACAGTAACCACTGGCCTTTTCCCCTTTTGTAAGTGCCGCGTCCGCTCCTTCCACCAACGACTTGCCTTTTGAAGGTTAGCCTTCTGGTTACCGGTGAATATGGCAGGAAACTCCGCGACAGCCTTGGAAGAAAGGACACATTTCCCCAGCATCGTGGAGAATTTGCATGAACTTGACAACACGGGCTATGTTGGTCAGGAATGTCACCTTTTGCCGCAAACGTATTGAAGCTTGGGCAGTCAGGGTTATCTCAGCTGTTTTATCACTGTTACTGCAACCAGAATTATCATGCATCATTTGAAGGTCAAACTGGGATCTAGAGTACGTTTAACGATTTCGAGATTTTAATCAGAGTGGAAAAATAGTCAATTCAACGTGGGAGGTAGTACAGTTATAGAACCCACAATATCCGGTCGACCAAGCCCATCAGTCCCCAGTGAGCACCGGCGGGCAGGAAAAGAAGCTGCACGTACGCTCCATGTACCGAATCCAGGACAACGATAGTCAAAAACCCTGAAAAGAGTCAAGAAAACTCGAGTGGCTTTCAGGAAACATCCATGAGGACGAAGAGATCGAGCTTTTTCATGTCGTGCAGGAGGATCTACGTCTCAAGTCGACAGTTGGCTGGCAAAATGCACTCAAAGTGCTGAATTCAGCCTACCAACATTTAAAAATCAGTCCGAAAGCCAAGCGTCCTTGTATGACGCGTTTTCCAAGATCGACAAAATCATACTCGTCCAGCAGTGCGTGATTGGCTCTTTTCTTGTTATCTGTGCACCAATTTCCAATGATTTTGTATTGATTTTTTGTCATCTTCTTTTCGGCAGCAAACTCCCCAAAGTTATATCTGTTAGCTATTTATTTTAAACCAAAATCATTAATAAAATCGTTTATATCAACAAGCAATTCCTTCCGTTGATTTAGCTATTTTTAGTTTAAATTTATCAGGTATTTCTTCATTAACACTTTCTCTAGGCATAATACCTGGATCTTTAGCTTCAACTCTACTTCCAATTTTAATTTTAATTTGACCTTTTCCATCAATTGAGGCCAAGAACAAAGTAAGCGAAGGATCATCTCGGCGCGACGGGGGTGGAGGCTTCTCTCGAATGCAGATCCAGACGGATAGGGTACGTACGGCGTGCGCGAGCTGGAATATGATACACAAGAGAGCGACGGGCACCTGGCAAACGAGGTGAATAAGGCCGTTAGTGTGAGAGATGGTGTCAAGAAAAGACAAGGTTGAAGGCTTATGGCAGGAAGAGCCATGGGAGGATGGAATACTTGGCATAGGACCAAGGATGGGGAATTCCGGAAGTTAAAGCACGAGCAACGGAAGAGGAAAATGCAAGCGAGAGTGCGAGCGAGCATGCAAAGAAACAAGAGGGTGTGAAGGCTTACAAGAGACGAGATGGGCGCATTAATAACCACTATCTACGAGCAGCTAATCTAGATCTCAAGTTACCTATCTCTGTATGCGATGAAGTAGGTATAGTAATTGACTAATAAACTGCTATTATAAAATGTAAAAATATAGTAGGTGCTATGTTATCCGGTTTCTTACAAGGAAAGGCATTCACTGAAAGTACGCACTCCAATTAAGGAATTCACCCTCTTAATGCGCCGTTCCAATAGTACACATATGTAACGACATAGGCGTAATTTAATTAGGTTTTTAAAAGAGATACATGTAATATGTGCTATCGAATTAACTGGCTAGTGACTTGAAGCTGCTCTGTTGCTTCAATTCCATTTCCATTCTACAACGTACCATCAAGTAAAGATGAGGATAACAAAAACCTTTAGTCTGACCTTAGCCCTCCAATCATCACGTACGCTTTTTACTTGCTAAGTTCCGTAACAGGCGCCGAAAAGTGCTCATTCAGTTTACTCATAATTAATCTCCCCTCTTGCTCTACTTTTACAACATACTTGTGCGCCTGGACACTGCAGTGTAACATCGAAAAGCTTCGAAATCATCGGGGTATTCGAGCTACAAATTAGAATGCTTTCGCAATGATACATCATAACCAAGAAGAAATGTAATAAAGACTTGTTCATAGCATCTCGAGTATTCTCGTCAGCCTTGGCATAAATGTTAAGGGAAAATTTCTGCATCGCCTCGTCACCTTCGGGAGTTTTCATCATCAGTTTGTCGCTAATGGACCTTTCAATCCGAATCCAATCGTGCTTGCTAGGGCGTAGGGACGCAGTACACGCTCGGGTGTCGCTTCGAAGACAGCCGCGGTGCCGTAACAACCTTCGTACCCGATTCATACACGATCTCCTCAAGTTTGTCCCGATGCATGCCATTTCTCGCTTTCTTAACCTTCATCTCCACTTTTGAGGCCAGAACTTTAAACGATCTCTCACCTGGCACAGCGAAATCAAAGAAGTTCTCGTGGCCGGTTTTTTACCGGCGGTGAAGGAGTGGCAACGTTATGGTCTCTTGACTCTGAGATCTGAGCTCTGATGAAACCGCTTGTTCCTCCAATGAAATTACATACATCTTATCATTGAAGGTAATAGCAAGTTTAGTCAAGTAGCATGAAGATACGTAACTAGTAAAAAACGCTAAGTCAATCAGCTCTTCATAAACATCTACAAGCAGCCACCTTGAAAAAAAATCTTCCACACGAAGGCGCAGACAATGCTAAAAGATAAGGCCACCATCATTAAATACATGTTTCTCCTAAATCAAATTCTTGTGCGGGACTAACACAAAATAAGAAAATTAAGCGGGCACAACAACAAATTCGTGAAACATCGTCACCAAACATTATTTCTCGTGTGCGACTGAGCACAAAAGAAAAGATCATCTTGCCACCGGTAACTTCTCGTCGCAATCATTATCTTTCATGTGCGACAGGGAACAAGCAAATCCATGTTGCGGCTGATGCCTTCGACATCTACCACACAACTATTTTTTTGCAATTGGCATAAAACATTTTTTGACTGGCAACCAAGGACAATCAGCACATCAGTGTATTGTTACAAAGAGTACAAGGTAATCGTTGCAGCAAAGAAATACAACTGGAATATGTAGAATGGATGCATTGGATATGACTGGTTCGACTGGACTTGGATCTATCGATGTTTTAACGGTGCTGACTAGAAAGCGAGAAGATGGTATGGTGTAGGCGAGATGGCTTCTAGGACACCAAGATGCAGGTGCTTGATCCTATGGAGATCCGGACTCCGTATTGCTAGGACTTCGATAGACACTGCTGTTGATGCTGGATTGACGGATGGTGTCGATGGTGATTTGCCTCGGGCGAATCGCTGGACGTGGACACAAATTGCAGTCGGGCAAGTCTCTTCTCTTTATATACACTTCGCTGAAGCTTCGATGTCAGCTCCCATTTGCTGGTGACGTGAGGTGTAGCGAGGATAAGTTTCTCGATCTTCACGTCACAATAGATAAAAACGAACAGTATAGTTCGTTAGTGCCAGGCATATTCCAAAAAATGTTATAACGTTGCTTGTCCCAGACCCATGTATGAGAAAAACACCCCACAAAGTTTTCATCCGCCCGAAGAAGTTTTCCACTATCACTATATCCTGAGAAATGTTATCGTTTATTCGTGATTCTGATGCCGTCTTTCATAGATCGACCATGCAAAAGAAACCGGAAGAAGCTGAATTAAACGATGGTGGTTCATTGATGCAGTCGTTTCCACACGATTGGGCAATTCTTGTCGATAAAGATAACAAGGGTTAGTCGACGAATTTCACGCTGTCAGTGTTAGCTGCGGTCTGCGTGGAGTCTTCTTCTTAACAAGGGTTAGTCGACGCATTTCACGCTGTCAGTGTTAGCTGCGGTCCGCGTGGAGTCTTCTTCTTAGTATTGACAGCGTGAAATTCGTCGACTAACCCTTGTTATCTTTATCGACAAGAATTGCCCAATCGTTTGGAAACGACCCCACCAATGAACCACCATCGTTTAATTCAGCTTCTTCCGGTTTCTTTTGCATGGCCGATCTATGAAAGACGGCGTTTCCCCAAAAAAATTGTCACGTCTGCAATCCATACTCTGAACAGCCGATTGCATCACCAGTAGTAAGCACAAAAACCTCGACTTTCAACCCATACAAACATTTTTTCCACAATAAACTTTTTTGGAGTCGTTGAAATTGTCTGTCGGTTTGTCATCTAGCTGGAACGTTGCATCTGTAGCGTATCTTGCGCAAGGGAAGTGGGAGAAGGTGTTGCCACGTAGATGAAGCTTTTGCACCGTTCGGCATGTAATTTCATTCCCCACAAACGTTTCATATCAAAAAGGTTTTTAGCATAGTTCGGACTTTCTTAACCATCTTCTGAAACGGAGAGGCGTCCATCTCAAATACTGAGCTAATGCTGTCCCAAGAGCTACATAACGTTAGTGCACCTAAAAACATAAGCAAAATGGATGGGTACTCTTTTTCCCCCTTCCAATGTTCCACTTGGACATGACATAAGACTTCACAGTATTCCACAATCGCTCGAACTCCAAAGGATAAAAGTTGCAGACGCGTAGTATTCGATCAGGTCCTTCGATACGCAAAAATCATACACAGGGGATGGAGAATATCAGAGTCTTGTTATGATATCTCCTCTCTTCTCAGGGCGTGTTGTCGTCTATCTTCTTCAACGAAAAGGCTGTCCTAGCGTGCACAGGCTTCCGCATCCTAGTCTCCTTCTGTTCACTGATAGCGCATTAAGGACTTACCTTTACCAATTACAAATTGTGTGAGTTAATTAAAACTTTGCTGAGTACAGATAAGGCTCGTCTCTTCTACGGAAGAGATTTAATCCCGTACACATATATATGTATCAGGTCAGCATATCGTTATTGTTCTCTTTATCTACCATCTTCACAGCTGCGCGGCTAATTCTTATGTTGTACGGATAATGACGGAATGCACGGTGGTAACCAAACGGTTACTGACTACTACCACCGAAGCTCTAATAGAGCTTCGGTAGTAATATAATTTTTTAGAGAGTAAATTATTCGTTTGTGCAACAGAGGAGAACGACCGAAGAATTTTATCAACAAATTAATGAAGATTCTCCCATCACAGCCACAGCATATAAAACATAGCCGTAATGAAAATGCTGTAAATAGTTTAAGCCGTTGTTAAAGTCCGTTATCTAGAACGGATCCTTGAGTCAATTCAGTGAACAATGCTACAAGCATCCAAGGCTTTAAATCATATATTAAATGCATGCCCTAGTTTTGATTTTCTATAACTCCTACTTAATCTCAAAATAGGAAACTAGAAATGTGTGTTACTAGGGTTAATGAGTGGTTTATACAGTAGGTTAAACCAGATTTGACAGCCACAGGCAAGTCTTATTTCTGGTCGTTACCGCACGAGGTCTTAAATTTGGCGTGGTAAGATATTATTTTAAAACCGTGGTTTTAATTCAACTAGCGATTTCATTGGCAAAACCAGTTAACTTCTGATTGGAGTTCATTGGACAAAGATACTCATTTTAAAACCGTGGTTTTAAACCAACTAGCGATTTCATTGGCAAAATCAGTTACCTTCTGATTGAAGTTCATTGGACAAAACCCTGATTGGCGGACTTTTAAATAAAACTGGCGTAATGCCTTACCGGTGGCAAAAATTCGCTTTTACAGGTTTAAAAATCAGCAACAGGGTCTTAACTCCTAAATTATGACCTGATGTTAGGACTCACCGGCGGAGATGCTCAAATAGGGCCAAATATCCTAGGTAAAATTCTAAATCGTGACTCAATTCAAAGTTTAAAAGGTGACTCAAACTGTTTTTTTTAACAAAGTCAAGTAGAGAGAATATACCCTTTGGGTAGGTGCACACAAACCATTTATTATTCCAGGGTAGGCTTGAGACCACACAGTTATATATGGCTTATGATATGACAAACGGCACAGAAGCACTATCATAGCATATGCCGCTCCTGAGTTCCAGCGTCTCAAAGCTTAGCAAGTTACCACATTGATCCCACCTAAATCCACTATAATCAAAACTCCAAATTCAACCTATTTTTTGGCTTAGTATTGTGCTTTCAGGTTCCCACAGCTTTTGGGTTTGGCTTAGTATTGTGCTTTCAGGTTCCCACAGCTTTTGGGTTAAAAGCAGCACCTTTGAGCGATGAGATCCGTCTTATTATTGAACCCAACTAGCCGGGTCTGACAGCTAGACCTGTCCATATAACCTAGCTCTTTGCTGTGTTTTTTTGCTCCAGCGCTCTTGGGATCTTGCATCTTCTTCAGTTCGTTTTAGGATAGATGAACGAAGGTTGATCAAGCTTTGCCAAAACGCTATCACACAAAGAGGAGGAATCAGGAAATGCAACAACTAGTGCTGTGAACAAGTTGCAGCAGCAGGTGAAATAGGGATGTGCGGGTGCAGGTACTACTGTATGTACTATCACTTCTGACATCGCGGACAATGAATAACAGTTTACATGTTATATATATTTTTCATAATTTTGTTTTGGAGGTTGTGCTGCCCCAAACATAGTTATGATTTTGAGTCACTTTTTCGAGCAGACGTACACGCACCTCAGACTATATGGGGCGCTGTTTATGGCGATAATCAGAAACGCAAGCTAATTCAGACGAAGGAGGCAGCGCCAACCCATGACCCAGAGGAGTTGGTCAAATGGGCAGCCTGCGAGTTCAAGCTCTCCCATCCTTCTGCTCGCACCACGAACGCGAACATCATGCGGGTGTATGTGATCATCAGGATTCAATCTTACGGCTATGGAAACGCCGCAAGCTTATGTCCCCTCGAAAAACGTCTGGGAGAGTAGGTGAGCCATGTTAAAGAAAGAATGTAATCTAAACAGAAGGATTCTACCCCTAAAAAGTAAAAAAAATAATACGACGTGGGAGGTGATGTGATTGGCATAGTCCACTCAGTTGGTTACCTCGTTCATGTATCGACATGGACTGCGTTTTTGTGTCAAACACGGAGAGGTTGGATCAATGGATCCTCTCGATTTAGGCTGTTCAAGCCTAATGACATTTTCAACATGGACGAGGGTGGTTTGTACCATTTTACAAGCGCCGGTGGGGGATATTTGCACAAATATAGGGTGGGCTCAAGGCAGACAAAACAAGGGTCACGTTAGGATTCTGCGCAAATGCAGACGGCTACATTTACTCATTATCGATCACGCTTCCCAGCTCAATGGCAAGACATGTAGTGCATTGGGCTTCGAGAATAAGTATAACAAGGAAACGTGGACGACATCGGTGTTTTTCCAGCAGTGGCTGCGGAAACTGGACAAAATAATGTGCGCAGAGGAGCGTCGTGTTCTACTTCTTCTCGACAATGCATCCGCCCATACGACTGGCGATATGGTGCTGGCGAACGTCACAGTGATTACGTTTCCACCCTACACCACCTTATATCTACCGTCTATGGATGCAGGCGTGATTGCTTCGTTCAAGTCTCCGTATCACACCCATCAAGTACACTATTGGTAAGACTAGTATTCAAACTATTATTTTGTTCAGCGACTGAATGTAAAATTGTTTTGCCCATTTCCGCGATATTATTATTAATGGCACCAAAATCATCGGCAGCACCACCGGGGCCGGAACCAATGAAGAAGTATAATGCATCTATTCCAATTACTAATAACCCACCCATGACCAGGTTGATCAAGCACTTGGCGGGACTGAGAGCGGCGAGGACGTTCAAGATACGAAAGCATACAAAATGGACCAATTACCTGCGATGCGATGGAGTACCGTATCTTCAGTGAAACTTGTTTAGCGATACTCGCGCGCTGCTGGCAGCGAACTAAGATTGCTCTTCCAGTTCGGAAAAATGAGGCTGATCAAGAGGGATTCAGCAGCAACCAAGACGCTAATATCGTGGAATGGGTGTTGTTTCTAAATCGTAGTTGTTGAAATAGGAACACATAAGTTTAGATTTCATCTTGGTAAGACTCCCTTTATTAAAGCAATCAACGTACCCAAACTCCGAACCGTTGCATTTCCTGTCCATTTAATTTATGGGATCTTCTTGAATGAGGCATCGGAATTGTCGTTTTTATCAAGTCGCGATAGGATGTCATGGGTGTTTAAGCAAATGAAATTACTCCCTGTACTTCAATTTCATGGGATGAAAATGTGCGCAAGATTCGGTCATATCTACAACTGGAATCGTGGAATCCATTGTGACGACGTTGTAATCGATAACTCTCCGGTTAACTTAACTGAAATCGATAATTCTTCAACTTGACTTCCGGATAAAAAGTTCGATGCACCACATTTCAGCAAACGGACGTCGCCTCGTACAAACTTCGTGTCGGGCATTTTCAGACAAGCCAAATGCCGCTTACCGCTTCCTGAGAAATTCACAGGCGACGCCTCTCTTGCTGCACTTTCCGATGGTTCATTTGCGACTCCAGATAATCACGTCCGCTTATTATTGTACAGTGCCCTACAAATAAAACTCGTGATTTCGAGATTTCACCAACATTTCCGACCCATTTTTTTCACTTTCAACGCCCATTGCACAACAACTACCAAGTAAACATCATCTAAGTCTTAATAACGTATAAAGCTATTGACATTTCAAGTATGCTCAGAAAATTTTGTTCTTCTCGCCTGTGAACTGGTGGATAAATAGAGTATCTACCAACGAGTGTGGCCGCCCTTTGCTTTGATGACTGCGGCCATGCGTTCTGGCATTTGGGCAACTAACGCTTCCAATTTTTTTGCGTCAATCCCTTCCCATTCTTCAAGTAGAGCTGACTTCATTGCTCAACGTTCTTTGGGATGTTTCGGCGGCGCTGCACAGCATCTTTCATCAGCTTCCAAACGTTCTCAATGGGGTTGAGATCAGGTGAGTTTGCGGGCCACATCAGCTTTTCGATCTGCCTCAATTCCCACCACTCTTTTGGTGCTTTAGAGCGGTGGACTGGCGCTCCATCCTCCATCAAAATACCGCCGGAAACCTTGCCGAGAATGTTGAGCAAAACCTTGTCATAAACAATCTCAACAAAATCGGCCGCGGTGCGTCTTCCCGGCGGCATGATGACCAACTGGGACTTCTGGTCATTGGCGAAGGCTCCCCAGACCATCACCGATGTCCTCCCGGACTTGAAGGACGGCGTCAAGCAGGCTGGCGAGTACTTTTCGGCTGCTGTTCGCCAGACATGGACAGTGCGTGAATTCAGCCCAATTTCGAAGGTTGATTCATCCGTCCATAAAACCTTTTTCCACTGAGCAACTGTCCAGTATTTATGCGCCTTGGCGAACTCCAGCCTCTTCTCTTTGTGCTTGAGCGTCAAAAAGGGCTTCTTGACGGCTACACGGCTGTGGAGCCCCTCAGCGTGCAGCGTGGTGCGGACTGTGTTGTAGTGAACTTTGGTCGGCATTTCGTTCGTGATGTCCACAAGCGATGCTCGTCGATTTTTTTTCACGGAACGCACAAGTGACCGAACGTCGCGTTCCTGAGGAGACTTGGACCTTCCGCGTCGCTTTGGTGTCGTAGGGTCCTTTTGAAGTTTTTTACAGAGTAGACCGTGGACACGGGTACCTGCAGCTGATTGCTGATCTGAACACCTTTCACCCCACTGCTTGCTAAGGCAATGATAGAGGCTTGTTGCGCCTCACTCGGCTGCTTCCCTGAGCGTTTTTGCGGCGTGGCGTTGCCTGGTGTGGCGATGGCAGCTGTTCAAAGTTTGGGGATTTTTTTTTGTTGGTGAGTGGGGGAATGAAAATCACGAGTTTTATTTGTAGGGCACTGTACAGTGGAAGCTTCATTCAATAGGGCTTTAAACGGAATGTTTGCCTTTGCAGCTAATTTGAGTATGTTACTGTCAGGACCAGTCATTTAGACTGGACCGCAACCAGTCATTTCATCTTTGACTTAAAACCATTCATTTTTCTTATTGCATATAGTATATGGGTATACTAATACTATGTATAACATGATACCATTAGGTGTGGGTTACACCAACAAAACTAATGGTTAGGAATAGATAAACAAAATTCAACCTTTAATGTTCCGGCAACCCTCACAAGTGGCAGCACTTGTTGGTCAACCTCGCGCCTTCGCTGCTCGCCTTCCCTTCCCGCCTCTCCTGCCGCTGCGCCTTCCGCCATCGTCGGTAGTTCGCTTCGCTTCCTCGGTGACTTTCTTCGGGATCTCTCTCTCTGGCTTGCGTTTTTTTGTTTCGGCTGGTGGTGTTGAGGCTTTGGTTTTGGCGCGCTTGATCCTGCTTCGTGTCGCTCATCGTGTGGTCTTTTAATTGCTGTTATTTGGACCCGTGCTTCCGTCGTTTTCGTTGCGCGCCTGTTTGCCTGCCTGCGCTTGTGTTCGCCTTGCTTGCTCGGTTCCTGTTTCGTCTCGCTGCCTCTTTTGGAGCTGGTGTTGCTGCTTGCGTTTACGTTGCGCGTGTTTTGCCGCTGCTGGTGCGTTCGTTCGTTTGCGTTTTCGTCGACCCGAGTGCCTTTTCGCCTGCTCTTTTGTGCTCCTTGCGCCGGATTTTAGACGCTTGCGCCTCGTTTGGACTGCAGATTGGACAAAGAAGTTCCGCGCGGCTGAGATTGCGTCTTCGTT
>MIQA02024434.1:0-28245 GCA_001887855.2 Sclerospora graminicola
ACCACGTGAATCGATCACTATACCCCCACCGATCGTCGGCTCGGAGGAAGATCTGATCGTTGTAAGCTTAGACGGATCAGCGAGTGTGAAGAAAGGCGTAGGGGCGTATAGCGCATTGTTATGGAAACTGCCAGAATGGACTGTTAAATCGGCCGGTTCAGATTATACGCCGGGTATCACGGTCAATGAGGCCGAACATCGTGGTTTCCTGCTAGGTTTGGATCTCTTGCAAGAGCAAAAGATCGGAAGAGTAATCATATGCGGAGATTCAAACCTGGTAATTCGGCAGATTATTGGAGAGATCGATTGCAAAGCACCGCGTTTGAAGTTGCTGAACGGTCGCGTTATGAAAGCTTTACGTGGATGGCCAAGGCATGATCTTTTACATGTGAAATGTGATTGGAATCGGAGTGCAGATCACCTAGCCACTATGGCCATGCGTGATCAGACCGGATCAATAGTTACTGATCAAGCATTGCTGGAGGAATTGGTGGAGATCAATAGGCTGCCTGAGCTGATTCGTGCGGAAGATAAGAAGGAAGCAGCCCAGATCTCGATCATGACGAAATCGCGAACCAGATCACCACCTAATGGATCTCTCTCACGAGAAAGCCTACCAGAAGAAATAGTACAAGAGATGCGGATCGAAAGAATTCTCAAGGCACAAGACGAGGAAAAATGGATCATTGATTTGAAGGCGTTTCTAAAGGGTGATCTGGAGAAGTTGAGCCAGGGTGAAGCAAAAGATTGTGCCAAGATCGCGTCCAACTACGAGATCGACGAAAATGATCTATTGTTTAACTATGTTCAAGCTGATCAGGCCGATGCAGATCTGGACCGATCAGCAAGGCTCGTGATCCCGGAGACTTTACAAACTGATATCTTACACCATTATCACGTCAGTTTAGAGGGTGGCCACCAGGGCGTAGGTCGAACGTATCACAGGATTCGCAAACATTTTCATTGGAGAGGCTTATATCGAAGTATCCAAAAGTTTGTCGGGACATGTACGGATCGCGAAACCGGAAAAGGTATGCCGAACATCCGGGGTAGATCACCTGGAAATATCCAGGCGACCTACCCTTTCCAAGTGATAGCGATGGATCACATACCGTCCCTGCCAAAATCGTTCAAGGGCAACACAGAGTTGCTGATCTGGACTGATCTGTTCACGGGATTGGTGATCGCGAAAGCGGGATCTACCCGAACAGCCCAACAAGTCGCTTGCAGTTACGAAGAATGTGTTTTTCGACGGTTTGGAGCCAGTGAAGTGATCAGGCATGATCGCGAACCAGGTTTCATGGCCGAAGTCTTCCGATCATTCAATCAGATGCTTGGCCAGAAACAGAGCGCGACCATGGCATATCGTCCGCAGGCGAACGGTAAGGCCGAACGCATGGTACAGACGCTAACCAGAGCTATCAAGATGTATGTCGCGGACTCCGCTCAACAAGATTGGGATGAATATGCGGAGAGACTGGTGTTTGCGTTGAATTCCTCTTTCGATCGGATCAGGGGAGATACTCCATTCTACCTGGCGTATGGTTGGGACCCCCGATCTACCATCGAGTCGGTGATTCCTGTTGGATGTACCCGAGGTCGAGATCGCGAGGCTCGTCGATGGCATATGGGACTCCAGCGTCACTACCAACACGCGCGGGAACAAGTGAACGAACGATTGCGGAGGGCCATCCAAGAAAGAGCTGATCGGAACAATGATCAAGCCGATTCACATAATATCGAACCGGGATCAAGGGCCTGGCTTTACTTGGATCGCGTGAAAGAAGGAAAGGCCAGGAAGTTAGCACATCTGTGGCATGGACCGTTCCGTATAGCCGAACTGATCGGTGATCATGCCGCTCGGCTGATTAACTGCAGGTACCGAGTACGGAATTTTCCCGATCGTTCACTTGTCGAAGCTGAAACTGGTTCGGGAATACCCTGATCGGCCTAAAACCAGGCTGTCATGCGATGATCAGCCAAGGTTTGACTTCGACGAAGCTCTCTTGCCCGAAGACAGTTGGGAAAGAACGTTGGACCAGAACGAATTTGAAGTGGAGAAGATTTTGGATACCCGATCAGGCAAGAGGACCCGATTTGGCCGAACCCATCGTGATTACTTGGTTCGATGGAAGGGTTATGACGATCCCGAGTGGGTAGATGAACGTGATCTGAACTGTGGAGCTCTACTAAGAGAATTTGAACGTGATCGGGTGAGACGAAATCGATTTGGAGTGATGCAAACCCACGAAGAGGGCAACCAGGAGTCTCAATAGCCTGGGTTGACACATTGTGACAGATCAGCCAAAGGTAATGGTCGAACAAGTGGAGATCAGGGTGGTTGAGCTGGTTCGGAGTAAATGGTATATATATACATATAATGCACGAGAACTACATTTGCATACATGTGAACGATCGATATACAAGATGGAGGCAATAGTGGGACCTGAATATGAAGTGTGGATATGGAACGTGAAAGTTATCAAGAAACTGTCGTGATATATTGATGATTATGGAAAGAACGAAACGGAAGCTGGTTGTCACGACAATCACGGGCCATACTTCGTGCGCAGACGAGAAACCGTGAACCCCGGATGATCCATGGGGCTTGATCGGAACTGGTTCCGCCAAGGCTCTTGCTGATCGGTAAAGATCAGGGCATCACGCAACGTGCCGATCGGAGTTGGATGTCCATAACCGGGATACCACTCCCCGCCGTCAGCCTTGATGCCTCGCGATCCCGCCCGACGAACAGGCAGATGCAGCACGGCAGGAAACAAGAAAACGTCCAGATCGCACTCGCCACGTTGAATCCCATCGACCACATGGTCGCAGATCGCAGCCCAAGCAGCCCCGGCTTTTGTGCGTCGGCGCTTGCGAGCATGATAATAATGCTCAATCCACGCGTCCTTGCGCATCGTCGCCGTGATCGGGAAATGGTGGGTCGCCTCCCATATCGCTTGAACATGCTCTTGATAATACAGGGCCAGACGTCCTTGAAGATCGACAAACCAGGGGCGATTGGGAAACGCCAGCCCGGGCATAGGCGTCATGAGGACATCCCAAGGTGCTGAATCGATCAGAAGCTCGATAGCGCCTCTGGTCAGCACACTCGGTTGCCACTGCTTGTCCTTGGGCGCCGACGATCTAGTTGGAAAGATCCATCCTGGCGGACGGGACCACAAGCGAGGGACGAGTTTGTGCCTCACCGCAAGAACCTGAGGCGTCAGATCCCATACCTGATCGGCACTCCAAGGTTTTCGAGTTGCCATGTGAGCAGGAGTCGGTTTGCCCTGCATGACGACGTATAGATCCATGAACCGTTGGTTCGGATTATAGCTATAGTCGTCCTGCTCGATCGACGACTTGCTCGCTGGAATGAAGACGCTCGTGAAATTGGGTGGTCGGGCGATCACCGTCGTATTGACGGGTGGAGGAACGCTGGGAACAGCCGAAGCCGGTTGCCTCTCCTCAAGATCATCTTCGTCCTCGCCATCGGAGTCAAGTAAAGCGACGGCCTGGGTCAGCGAAGTTACGCCTGAAAGGGTCGCCACTGGAGCTCGACGATCAGCACTGCGCGATCGGGCCAGAACAGATAGCGTCCTCTCGTCCAGATCAGTCGACTCATCGTCCGAATCAACAATAAGACGAGAGCGCTTGGCGGGAGCCATCTTCTTCTTCGACGAGCTGGCCCGTTTACGCTTCGCAGAACTCAAGATCGAGGAGACTGATCTCGAGGTTGGCGGTAAACGGGGTGGAGTAGACGCAGAAGCCGCTGCAGTGCTGATCACGGGCTGATCAGCACTATGGGCCGGCAAGGAAGCGACGGAGGATGCGGGTGATGGCGGGGCAGACTCGGGAGATTGCGGAGGTGTTCCAGACGGAGCAAGAGAGCTGATCAGCTCAGGAAATCGTTGCAAAGCCGTCCGAAGTGACTCCGAATTGGTGTTCGGGTTGGTCCACCTTTCCATAGTCTGTACCGCAACATTCCTCAAGTCGGCGTTATGCTGGAGCCAGGCGCGATCATCGAGCTCTAGGGTTTCAAGTTTAACCCGAGCAAGATTAAGCTCGCGCCGACAATCTTCAGCTTCCTTCCGACTCTCGCACAACCTTTTCTGTATGTTGGCGCGGCCGATGCGAGAATCGGAAAGTTGCTTTACCAGGAGCTGGACCTGCTCATCCGAGTAGCGCACCTCGACTTCCCGACGCTCCACGTCCTCAGCAGTACGGATCTTGTCACGAAGCAGCTGATCACGGTCGAGACGGTGATCATCGAGCTGTTGCAGATGATCCACCATCTCGACCATTGAACCCTTCATCGCCTCGATACGTTCATCTGGAAGCAAACATGGAAAGTCATATACAGATCGCAGAAGAAATGAATGGGATAAGCATACCTTGATCGTGAATAATAATAGTCAGCGAACTGATCAACGACTGTAGAGAGGCGACGGTGTCCGAAGGCTTGGAGAGGCGCAGAGGAGCGAGGTCAGCTGATAGCTGATCACGCTCCATCGTCAGACTCTGAACGTGGCCTGTCATGTCTTGCAGGTCTCGGTCAAGCCTGTCGCGATCTAACCGAAGAGCCGACACCTGGCTAGCCAGATCGGCAGAATTATGTTCCAAGGTATCGATAACGACCCAACGATCGAATAACTCGGCATTAAGTGCCCGATTGGTGTCATATAGAGAAACCAACTCGGGAATTGCACTTCGGAGCTCCAACCGTAGTCGGCAAGCTTCCATGGACCCCAACGTGAGTGAACCAGATCCCTCCACTAGACGAGCGAGTTGTTCCAAGTAACGGACAGGGCGATCTGAGGAAGGCCGAGCGGGAAGACCCCAAGGCAGACGATATGAAGTCATGGTCGTCATTGGACGGATGAGACTGGTCGTGATCAGTGCCGAGGCCGTGATCGAGGTGGTCGCTGGATCAGCCGAACTGGAACCGGGAGGCGAGGCAGTGATCGGAAGGGCAGCCGAAGATGGCGAAGAAGAAAGAGAAGATCGGCTCGAGTCAGCCATGATAGTCGACAAAGAGGAAATTCGAAAATGAATGAGTCGAACTGCAGTCGTTGTGCGGCTGCAGTAAGTCTCAAGGGCGGCTGTGGTAAAGCGATTAGAAAATGTTGAGAATGAGGTGGACCACACATGGCCGTTGATTGGTGACGATGGAACACCCATCAACATGAGACAGTTGATGGGTGGGAAAGGCCGATCGCATATACGACGAAAAGGTGGGTATTCGCGATGTGAAGAAATCAGCCAAGTACTGTTACTACGCCCAGTCCCAGACACTGATGGAACGGTGGAGATCACGATCGCGATCGTGATCACATTTACTAAGTGGAGTTATCGTGGATGTATAACGAGTTGGAAATACAGCAACTGATGACATGACGCATCAGGGACAGCCAACTAGTCGATCTATGAACAGTGCAGCTGGTGAAGTTGATTATGACACGAAGTTTCGGCCCGATCGGCCGAGCCAACTGATTATGCCCCAAGATACGGAGGTCAGATGTGGAATGGAATGGGGCATTAGGAATGGCGAGTCGTGTGGGCGATGTCAAGTCAAGGCAAGTGATGATGACCGGTGGATTTTCCCAGGAATGGCGTGAGAAGGCCCGATCAGGCCCGATCGGCTGAAATCGATGTGATACGGTTACCCCGACAGGGGATGAAGGTCAGAAGTATGGCTGAGCGGGCGAATAAAGTCGTTGTGATGGTGACCCATAGAGTTTCCGAAGTGGCATTATGTAAAAGACTATGCGGGTGATGCGGGAGATGACTTGGTGTATGAGAACTCGTTGGCATCGCCCCCACTGGTGGTGACATGACAAGTAGTGGTTGAGGTTTGTGTGCCAAATCGCGAATATGCGACATTGATCACCTAGAATAAAAATCAGATCGTTTTGAAATAGCCTGTTCTAGAACTATACGCATGGGTATACACTTTTATACATCTCCCATGCGTTTTGAGTTAAGTAATTGGGAAAAACGCCGGTAAAATGTGTAGGTAGCTATTTGGGAAAAGTTCACCTATGTTTGAGTCACGGCTCCTAACCGAAGGGCCACCCAGGTACACCGACCTTTCAAGATTGTCATTCATGCCTGTTTATGTATATAATTTTATAAGCGAGGATCTGTTGAGTCAGCCGACCTCTCCGAGGTCAGTTGAGACAACCGAGATGGCGAGCGCCATAAGACCAATCCGATACCCCCATTTTTCAACCGAGGTGTTCCAGAACAGACGTGAGCTTAACCCTTACGCAGTAAAAGCAGAAAGCAAACTTAATATAACCAATCACTCAAGAGGTACACTCTGCTAACGGTTCTCCATGTCTTGCTTGTTGTTTTTCTGACTGTGATCGTTCTTGGCTGACGCAAACATCCATGTGCGCGTTAACATCTGCACTCTTTTTGACATTCAGCCAATTCCCGCCGTTTCAGATTCTGTTAAACGCGTATGAAATATCGTTCTTCGCCCTCATATGTGCAGCCAATGTTTACGATACACACATCCATGTCAGCATTCACCTCCATGTTGTTTGGCATCTTCAATAGCTAGTTGTAAATTGGTCATGGCTTGTTTTCAACCACCTGCGTGCTCCTCGGGCTTAATGTTGAAGTGAAAACATGAAAGATATCAATCTTTTTTGAAATCTAGTGTCGACAATCATTATTAAAAGTACAACCGCGTCATGTGCATCCTAGTGAATATTGTTGGTGTGTACAGATATAGTTTTCCCTCATTCTGAGCATAGAGGGTATCAGCGGTTTGGTTGCGATACTAGGAGTAATGATAGTGGAAAAGCTAGCTTTCTCTGCATCTTAGTCATTTTGCCTCAATTTTATCATGCACGACTAGTAGCTGTCATTACCCATCTTTGCCTACCGTCGCTAAGTTATGACCCGATATCATCTTCAGCGGATGAAACATACTTTTACCAGTTCTTTGACCTAGATGCCGTAAGATTTTATCAAGACTGAGCCTTGAAGTCCGGGTCATATTTTGCAGGGGCTTCCACACCCCTCCGATTAAACCGATTAGCAATTTTGCAGTCGGAAGTTGCATACTTGTCTAGGTTTAGGCGCTCTGGCGGCATGATAAGTCGCTCGAAGACAAGTTGCGTGCAGACGGAAAGTATGAGACGTAGTCTGTTGCGACGACATATCATAACCATAAGCGCATCATTGACGTCGTTGTCGACTTTGTCTGCCCCCCCCCTCTTTTCTGCGAGGGATCTCCACGGAAAGCTAAAAAAAGAAAATCCGCATCCGTTTCGGAGAGGATGAGAATTGGATCGAGAATCCTCCTTTATAGGGAGATGTACTATTTTACGTAAAGACAAACAGGGGGCGGAGCGGAACGATAATTCTCAGACTTAGTCAGTACACTAAGGCATAAGTTTAAGTGGTGATGCCCTTAATTTCTAACCGACTTATTGGCATTTAGTGCGAAGATTAGAGACACTATTTAAATTCTAATTGACTAAGGGTTTACCTACGCTCGCTAATTGTGAGTACTACCTTCATTATTTGGACCTTTGGCTGGGCTCTCTAGCGGGTATCACGAATCCGAGTACCAATACACGTTTTTTGATGTTGGTGTCTTGAAGGCTCTGAAGACCTAGATCATTAATTCAATCCAAGTACCGATCAAGTACGTCGAAACGTAATAATAAATGTCGTGTGTCAATCGTGGAATGCTTTTTTTGATAATTACAAACAAACACCAAATAATGAATTGCAAGCGTGCGAGTAAAGTGCGAGCTCGTTTTAAGGCACTGGGGGTGGGCAAAATGGAAAAACCTCTATGCATGCACTCAAGCGTACTTTATGGTGATCGCCATGCACGTATTTAATTTATCCGCGAAATAAACTATATCTGTACACACCAACAATATTCACTTGGATACACATGACGCGGTTGTACTTTTAATAATGATTGTCGACACTAGATTTCAAAAAAGATTGATATCTTGCATGCTTTCACTTCGACATTAAGCCCGAGGAGCACGCAGGAGGTTGAAAACAAGCCATGACCAATTTACAACTAGCTATTGAAGATGCCAAACAACATGGAGGTGAATGCTGACATGGATGTGTGTATCGTAAACATTGGCTGCACATATGAGGGCGAAGAACGATATTTCATACGCGTTTAACAGAATCTGAAACGGCGGGAATTGGCTGAATGTCAAAAAGAGTGCAGATGTTAACGCGCACATGGATGTTTGCGTCAGCCAAGAACGATCACAGTCAGAAAAACAACAAGCAAGACATGGAGAACCGTTAGCAGAGTGTACCTCTTGAGTGATTGGTTATATTAAGTTTGCTTTCTGCTTTTACTGCGTAAGGGTAAAGCTCACGTCTGTTCTGGAACACCCGGTTGAAAAATGGGGGTATCGGATTGGTCTGATGGCGGTTGCCATCTCGGTTGTCTCAACTGACCTCGGAGTGGTCGGCTGACTCAACAGATCCTCGCTTATAAAATTATACACATAAACAGGCATGAATGACAATCTTGAAAGGTCGGTGTACCTGGTTGGCCCTTCGGTTAGGAGCCGTGACTCAAACAGAGGTGAACTTTTCCAAAATAGCTACCTACACATTTTACCGGCGTTCTTCCCAATTACTTAACTCAAAACGCATGGGAGATGTATAAAAGTGTATACCCATGCGAAAAGTTATAGAGCAGACTGTTTCAAAACGATCTGATTTTTATTCAATATGGTCAATGTCGCATAATCGCGATTTGGCACACAAAACCCCGCCTCACTTTGTCATGTCATCACCAGTGGGGGCAGTGCCAACGTGTTTAAATACGCCACGTCCTCTCCGCATTACACGCATAGTCTTTTGCATAATGCCACGCCAAAGTGAGGATTTCAGCGGGTAATTCTACGACCATTTCCTTGACTCATATGATGACGTACTTGACCACAAGATAGTAACCTCGACCACAGAGAACATCGCAGCGTAACTATCTACAGGGCTTCACAATCACCCGAAAAGAAAACGAAACTATTAATCCTCTCCACCTTTTACTCATGGTTGTCCACGCTATTATCTTCGTTTGTCTTCGATATCATTTGCATTTTTAATGCCTTCGTTCCTTTCAGATAGCGTTTTCCTCAACTTATGGTTTGCAAGCACTTTGCCAATACTGTACATAGTGTCGGTTGTGCACGTGCCTTTGCTCTCCCAGTAGTAAAAAGGCGTTCGCTCATTGTCGGCGTAATTACTAAATACGTAATGAAATTTAACGGCCCCAGCTACAGATCCAAAGGTCGCCCTGCCGGACACGTGCGCTCATTATCGACATTCTTGTGCGCATTATACTTGCAATTGTCTGCTGTGGTGTTACACCTAACCTTAACACATGGTACCTTGGTCATTTTTAAAAAAGTTTCGGTCGTTTTGAATCGAAACGTTTCGTCTGTATACAGCCCATTTTTTGTACTCGTTGTTTTGAATTAAGCAATTGGGAAGAACGACAGGTAAAAGGTGTAGTAATACTTTGTAAAATACAGGTTGTTAACACATTTAAGTTTGCGACCGACAATCCGTAGAATATGCATACGCTACGAGCAAATGACTCATTTTTGCTAAATCTTAAACTGTTCTTGAGAGGATTTATTTTCGGGGGCGTTTATAATCACCCCCAAAACCATAGAATCACCCCCAAATTACAGTAGAACTACGAAAAAACGAACAAAATACACAGCCAGATGTTTTAGAGGAAGAATATAAAAGAACCTGTTTCTTGGTTGTGAAACTTCTTGTCGGTTTTGCTTATGACCGTCGATTGCATTGACTTTAGAGGATCACCTTCTTTTACCTTTCTAGTCCTCCATAGGCAAGATTACATGCCACGTGCTCGAGCTGCAATACTTAGTGTTCTTCTTTTCGTTGTCCTTACTAAGAGCACGTAAAACCCATACGGCTTGACTGGTAGGCCTAGACATGGAAACCACGCCTTCGTCTTCTTCTTCTTCTCTCCTCTCGTCGTCACTTTCACATCAATCACGTCCTCGTTCGCTTGTTTCTTCCTTTCCACCTTCACTTGCAGCCGTGGCTTGCCTCTTGACTTACAGTGAGCGTCATGGAGACATGTGCGCTATCATGTGAGGGCACTCTATTGAAGTGAGAGTAGCCATTCTTTCGACTGAACCGCTTCTGCTATTTATTAGAAGTATATGCAACATGACGCACCTCATACCGCTGAACGGGCGTGCTTTAACATTGCAGAGCGAAAACCAGTATATATCGACGTAAGAAGTGAAAAAAGGCCAAGTCATTTACAAGTACGTAACTTTTAAAGCATAGATCTTGCCTATAGAGGACTCGAAAGTAAACGAAGGTGATCCTCTAAAGTCAAAATGCGTATCGACGGTCATAAGCAAAAACGACAAGAAGTTTCACAACCAAGGAGCAGGTTCTTGTATTTTGTTCGTTTTTCGTAGCTAATATGGATTCTACTGTAATTTGGGGGTGAGTCTATGGTTTTGGGGGTGATTATAAACGTGCCCTTTATTTTCTTCATCATGTAACGACTTTCAGGGGTTATGGCGGGTTTATGTAACTGGTACGGGTACGGATGATTTTAGAAATCTTCCTTATGTAGTAAAGGCCGGATTACGTATAAGGTAAAGGGGCGTAACCTCAAAGCCAGGATTAGGTATTAGAACTGAAAGTAGTAGTTCGATCGCGTCGTTAGAAAACCTACGAAGACTGGCGATTTAAAATTTGAACGATCTGGCTGCAAGTAATTCGAAGCAATTTGCCGCAAGCTTCAAGATCCGAGCGATAACGTTTTTCCAATGAGGGTCTCATTTATACATTCTGCCCGAGAGTAGGCGAAATTAATCATGCACGTTAGAGATTTTTCGCGTATCCGATAGCTCCATGACTGCTATAAAGCAATACTTAAATATGTGTCTAGAATATGGACTACATGTATAGTGTCGGAAGCTCTTCAAACACTTTAGAGAGTACCTGAGTGGACAGAAGGGCATCAATGTGACGTCGATCTTCTGTAGGCATCCAAAAGGCGATGTATCACTTGAAAAAAACATGCGCTAGTATAGTCAATCATTTATTCTTTTGCCAACAACAAGCAGTTTGATTTCAACACTGCTTGCGCTTATATTGACTATCGCTCACTCCCTACATCCGGAAGAAAAAGTCTTTGTCTGCAGCATTAGCGAGGAGGGGGTCGCGATGACACCCATATGATAGTCGCCGCACGATACTCTGATTACAATAAGGTCAACAAATAGAGACAGTATGTAAGTGAACATGGCAAAGAAGTACTAAGTAAAACCTGTATTAGAACCGCACTGAGGTTATCTCCATAACCCCGCCCAGACGTGGGGTTATATTCGAGGCGAGGGGGGGTTCTATTTGAGAAAAAAGAAAGTCGCGTTCACTTGAGGAATACGGTAAGTACCTACTTTAATTAAAACGAAACTCACACAGAGAAAATCTACAACGATAGCAGGATGACTTACCAAACGAAGCATTTATACTGGCTCACCGTGAATGCTTCTGTATGCCCCTATCTGATGGCATGTGTCGGTACACAAGCAGAGATTTTAAATCCCACAACGAACATCTCATATTATACCAATGGAGTTGCTCAGGAAGACGGACGAGACAAACCAAACGTGTAGGTTGACTAGCATACCACAGATACAGTTGACAAACGAAATGAAGAGCGAGTGTCCATTTCAGGAAAAGCGGTGATTGAAGGTGAGACCGAGGCTGTGCTGGTCGTTTTAAGGAACAAATCAGCAACTAGACTGTAGACTTAAACGGTTCGAGGGCTACCTCGATTTTTTCTTTTTCTAGATGGCGTCCGTATTTTATCACTATTGCCGACAATATTACTAGACGCATCCTTACCTTCATCCGAAGTAACATACATGTAGTCATCCGCATAATTCGTGCGCAAGTATTGTGACACGTAATGTCAAAGTAGTAACCTTTCTACTTCGGATGACTAAGTTTACTGATACGCTGAATTAGTCGTTGCGAAATGGAACCAATCTCACCAAGCCGAATTGGACCAGACAAAGACTGAAAAATATAATACAATACGAACGGAGTGGAATATACATCGTTCCTTTCTAATTAGATGAAGGCACTGCTTCTCTAGTTGTTGTAGCACGTGTCATAGTTCGTCGACAAATTTACAGTCTGCCGCTTTTAACCACTCAGCTATTTCTCCGTCATCAAAATATAACAGAGAATTGGCGGAGTGGTTTAAAGCGGCAGACTGTAAATCGTGTCCTTAGGATTGTCGATCAGGAACTGCATTGCGCATTTCACAATGACTTCGGACTTGGCAGTTCCACGACACAGCTGCAGATCTTTGGCCAGTGCTTGCAGTTCTCGTCGGGATACACCCTCGAGTACTTTCAAAGTTTCACCAATTCTTGACCTACATAATTGCAAAAAAATGCGCGCTTTGCTCGCTGCCAGTCATACGCAATACCGGTATTATTGTTGTTGTTATAGAGGTCTTTTTAGTCCAGTTAACTATAGTCAGACTGAGGTACACGTAACAAAAGTGATGTACATGTAACAAAAGCGAGGTACACATTAATAAGGGGTGATGAACACTTATAATTTTTCTAATCAAACCGATAAAAAAATTTATAGACCGTACTGTTAAATTGGGTGGGGTTCTATTTGAGGGATGGAGTTGTAGAATTAACCCCAGCTGGACCTGGGGTTCTGTTCAAGGGGGGTTCAAATCGAGGGATGGGGTTCTAATACAGGTTTTACAGTAATATATCGACCAAAGCCTGAACCTGAACAGGCTGTATTTGGTTTTTCGGTATCCGTAAGCATTTGGAACTACCCTTGCCGAACGTGAAGATCTTTCCGTTAACACTACCGTGAATTGTCGTCCACAATCCACCCGAGCTATTTTATGGTCTTTCATTGCCGTGATCTCATGCGGCTTAATCCAGATGGTCGCGCCTCACATGTACAGCCGATCATCATCCGTCACCGCGGTAGCATGGTTGTAGCCTGCACCGATCTTCTTAACGGAAATCCCATTGAATTCCTCAACAACTACAGGAATCGACTCGATATTTGAGCATCCATAGCTAAACCAGCTCCAATACTCAGCTGATTATCTAGTAAAAAATAGTTTTGAGCACATCGTTAACATATCGCAAAACATAAGACAAATAAATACAGCAAATGGCTCCAGCTTCAGCTGAATTTTGTCGATTTACAACGCCCCAAGCACAACACGTCGTAGTTATTTTGCCCACACGAAACCAGCTCGCATTCATTGAAGCTGGTCGTACTTGAAAGCATTTATCTCTCTCTGTCAGTCTTGCAACGGTACTTCCATTTCGAGCTGCGTCTGGCACCTTCGGCTTGCTCTGGACCGAAACCTGTCGTTCCAAGCCCATCAAGTAGAAATCTGCGTAAAAATCGAGCGTTTCTTCGTCGCCAACACTTTTTCCTGTGTTTTTTTTCGGAAGGAGTACATCCGAATAATGTACTCATGATGATCGGGGAGGTTGGGGATTCTTTGAAGTGTCCATATCCGATCTTTGGCTGGGGTGCCCGCGGTTTCCGAGGGACCGTCACTACGAACTTGATACGTCTGAGATAGTCGGTTCGATCCTTATATCCTACAAATTTAGTAAAGGGCCCTTTATTTAGGTATACATGTAAAATCGAAACGCGGTTACATACTCGACTTATCTGTTGATAAAGGAAATGCACACTCAACCGCTCCACGCTGTAAAAGGTATGAGTCCCCAACATGGGAACATCACTCCCCTACTGATACGTCAGCTAGCGTCAGCACGGCACCGTAAGATTTGAGTTTGTAAGACGAGCAGGCGGTGCACAGCTGGAGGGTCGCACCAGAAGGAAAGTAAATCATAACAGCACGCACAAGAAAAACGCTGTGGTAAGCAATCTGCTTCTTCTCATCTGATGTGTCCACTATCTCTTGACGGTTGCGCGCCAAAAAGGGCTTAATTTTGCTCTTGAATACCGAGAACACGTTTTTAATAGGGTTGGGCATAGGAGACTTCGGGCCGAGCCTGAGGATCGTCGCTTTCATGTACATTAGCTCGAGCGTGGCGTTCTCGACGTGCGAATGACATGAAGCATTGTCGATAACAAGTACGACGTCTTTGAGATCGTGCAAGAGGGGCAGTCATCCAAAGACGCGGCGCACAAATCTTTGACACTGCGGCTTTTGAACGAGCCAAACCGATGTTCCCAAGGAACGATACGTCCGTACGATACCGTCCGCACTGATGAACGCATTAACATGCATGCTCTGTCCACCCGACGCTGTAGTGAGCTTGACCGCCCGGTGTCCTTTTTTGCTACAGCCGCGGCTTCGACTGCACCATGATGTTAGTCTCGTCCAATACATTTACGTCGTCTCTTCAGAATTTTCTTGGTGCCTTCCAAATTACTCGTGTCAAGGGATAACTTAACTGGACAATTGCTACCTTGAAGCAATTGTATCCCGACTATAGATCCGTACTACACAATTTGAGGTTCGATACAGTGTATAATACAGTATTTATACAATATTAATACAGTATTTATACAAAATTACCGTAAAAGTCGGGTTAAGTGGGACACACGGATCAAATTGGACACGACAATCTATATTGTTGGTAATTCACCGGTCATCTGGTTTTGTGATAGTCCACAACATGTCCTATGATAGGACATGTTGTGGTGCTTATTACTGCCGTAGTAACCTATTAGAACAGAGATAAAAAAAGAGAGGGAAGCCCATCCATCGACAAAAAGAGGATGAAGGGCATGCATTTTAGCGGAGGCAGTTCAGTTGTGGTGAAATTGTGAGTTGAAAAAGGTTATCAGTACAAATCCGCATATTTTAATATTTACTGTTGTTTGAATGAAGTGATTTGTCTTTCTAATTAAAGTATTGTTTAAAGTAGTGAGTGATATCAAACAGATAAAATGATAAACACAGAAGTATGTGTTTATCATTTAATCTTACCTCTTGTAATACTTGGACTTAATACTCTATAAAAGCTATTTCTACGCTAGTTTAGGGTGTCCTAGGGGTGTAGAATGGGTTTACACTTCCAACATTACAGTCGATTCCTGTCTATCTAGCACGAAAAGAAAAAAATACGTTAAATACGTATGTATTTTTAATGCTGTATAATACAGTGTATTACACAGACGTTTGATACACAGGGAACTAAATTCCCGACACAGATTAGTCTGTGCCAGACTAATTTGGAATGTTTGCACAGTGTACTCCTCCCACCGTAATTAGTCTGTGCAGACTAATTTCGAGCCTGAACAAAGTGCCAGAGTATTAATGAACACAGACTATTTAAGGGATGTTCGGAAATAGTCTGTGCCAAACTAATTTATAAGTTGGTAATTAGTCTGGGTTAAATTATCACACACACCCTATACCATAACGTGGGTACAGCGAACCATAAAGTCCAACGGACAAGAATACGTCATAGCTAACAGTAAAAATGGAAATAAAGATACTGAGACAGTATCTGGTAAAGGAGTTTGCCGCCATTACTAGACGTTTTAATTAAGCTTCTGCTCCTGAATTCGCTGGTCTAACGATACAGTTTATCGAATAGATATGGAGTAAAACAAAGGTTTTTTAATCCTAAATTACTATGGATGTTAGGTCCAGCTAGATCAAATTGAATAGCAAAATTATCATACTTCGAAGTATTCTCGTCATTTATACAGTAATAATGCGGCAAGATAGTTTCTATTGGGTTAGGATTTTTTTGAAGTGCTTTTGGGGCAAGTTTTAGTTTAAAATTGATCTTCGGTGTTATAATAATAATAAATGTAGTCTATTTAGTCTTAAATATTAGCTACTATGAACTGCTGCACTCTAATTTTTAGCCTCGGCTCAGAGTGACCATTCGTGGGGTCGGGTGGGGAACTTCGATGTCTCATCACCGCTTGGGACGGTGGCGCTGGATGAATGTTGTAAAAGCACTGAAGACATAGGAGAAACCGTAAGCCGTCCTCTCGATAACTTGGAATTTTACTCTCGTACTCAGATCTTCGGTGTTATTCTATTCTATAAGCAAGAAGAAAAAAATAAGTAGAAAAACGAACCATTATATGCTCCTTATTTGCTTGACAATGGGTAGCTAGCTGGTTGGTATCAATGGAATCCAGCAAACTGAGGGCCACCAACATGCATAATCAGTCTGGGCTTTTCCGTCTTGAGAATAAAAAATTGAAGTCGGATGAACTACCGCAAAAAGTCTGGCACCCCTTTCCGAATCAGTTTTGCAGGGTGCCGAATCTTTCAAACTTTAGCGGTTGATTTTCATTGGCTGGCCACAAATCAACATAATTTACAAATAACGGTATTATTGTCACAAAATCGCACAAAATGAGTTCAATTCTCTCCTCTTATGATTGATCAATTCTTGGAAGAGTGCGGCAGTCGAGGCTGTCATGTTACTGCCGCATGGGTATGAAGGGCAAGGGGCGTAACACTCGTCGTTTCGTGTAGAGTATATTTGCAAAATACCGACGACGGTCCGAATGTCGTGTCGCTCATGGACGAATAGAATCGCATGCAGATCTAACATACCAACTGGCAAGTTGTGTATTGCTCGACGCCTGTGCAATACATCCACTTCTTGCGTCGCCAGATCCATCGCGACTTCCGTTAGCCGCTGATTTTGGTCCAACCAAAGAATCTCTTGTGTCTACGTCAAGCTTCTTCTAAGTAGGGGACTCACTTCCAGCGCAGGTTGCACCCGAAAAACTCGTGGAGCATGACAAGGTGAAGCGTGTCAACTTGTGTTCGGGCAAGATTTACTAAAATTGATCCAAGAACGGGACGAGAAGAGCTTTCAGGACGTGGTGATTGTGCGTTTGGAGCAGATTACACCGTTTCCGTCCGATAAAATTGCGGAACAAGCGGCTCGATACCCTGATGCCGAGATTAAATGGGTACATGATGAACCTCTTAGCATGGCCTTTTGGACGTACGAGTCTCCTCGCATTGAGACGGCGCTGACGCCCGATCAATGTCACTTGATAGTGTCCTCAAAATAAAAATGGTTGCGATGGACTAAATCGACGAGCGTACAAGGCACCTAGCTGGTTAGTATGCTCAAGTCTTCGAGCAGGCGATTCAAGACTACGAGCTAGTATTATGCCAGGTTGAAGACCAGTTTGGAACTAAAATGCGGAATGAAATGACATTGGATAGCCAGAAGCACATTGATGAAGCAGCAAACTTGAAACAAGATCTCTCGATGCGTGGAAAAGCTGACAGGGAAAAACTGTCGGACTTACCAGACCACTTCTCACTTCATTTTTTTCATGACCGCATGCCACCTCTAACAAAATCACAAAACCTTATTAGTACGTCTCTCTTAACGCTATGATGTCGCCACAACAAATATAAGCTCAAAATGCTTGGATGGGTTTGATCATAGGTTACAGCTGCGGATCATCATTTTTGCCTATGACTTGATTCTGTGGCAAACGGACGTGCGAAGTATAACACATCATCCATGCACTTGGCCTCTTGGAATTTAAGGTATACATTAAACGAACTAATGCTCTCTCAGGCAAATCACAAAGTTTACTCGATAACTATTTTTGTCGTTCAGAACCGCATTTAAACCCGAGGGTCAGATTAAATTTTATCGCAATCCTCCATTTCGTACGCATAAACATTAGTTATGTGGTAGCCAGTAAACGAGCATCCATTACCGTCACCCAAGCAAGGAGTCAACCATAATACTTCCTCCGGTGCCAAATAATTGAAAGATCGGTTTGAGAGGGTGAGCTAAAATACTGAAAGAAGTATAAATCGATATTCAGCAAGTATCAAATTAGAAGTATATAAAATATAATTGTAGCATAGTACAGTAAAAGAATGCATTCCCACTTTTTGGAAAATCGGAATAAGAAAAACTTCAGCGTCGCAAAGATAGGAGCACATCCAGGTCCACAAGTTCACTGTGCAAAGGAGCGCATCCAGGTCCACAAGTTCACTTCACTGTGCAAAGTGAACTTGTGGACCTGGATGTGCTCCTAACTGCTGCTGCTCGTTATTTTGGCACAGATTCTCATCCATCTTCGCTTTCTTAGACCGACTGTACTAAGACACCAACAAGTTGCAACGGCGGAAATATACTTCGCCACTTGTTATTTTGCTGATGCGGAAGATTCCTGGACTTCACCTGCAACCATCACTCGTACAGGACAACGTTCCGGTTGAGATCTCTCCCGGATTGTTTGTGGGCTCTATTCATGTTGCTTTTAATTTCGAGTTGTTAAAGTCAAACAAAATTTCCCATGTGCTTAATCTTGCTGGCAACTATGCAACGTTCCCAGAGGACTTCACGTACTTGAGTCTTAGAATCCGAGACAAGAAATATGCCAATTTGCTGAGCTGTCTTCCAATCGCTGCAATATTTATCGACGCTGGGTTAAAGCACGGTGGCGTTCTCGTTCATTGTGCTGGAGGACGTTCGAGATCTCCTGCGGTTGTTATGGCGTTTTTAATGATGAGACAACAAATGTCATATCTAGCGGTATCTGCACACATGAAAGCATTGCGACCTGTGGTGAGCCTAAACGCTGGATTCGATGCTCAACTTAAGTACCTGGACACTGCGCGCGGTAATGTCTTTGTGGCAAACCAGCATCTCCTTAAAGCACGATTGGCACATTTAGTGGATCACCAAAGAAACGATGAAAATATTCAAGAAATCACGAAAACACGCAGTCAATCATGCCAGTCTTTTACCTTGTCGCCGCAGATGCTGCTGGCATCTGGATGTGACAAGCGTAGCATGCTTGGTGAGCGGATCCCCACTGGTTTTTGTCTATCGCTGCCTTTAGACGGACATTCTGGTTCGAAGACGACGCCAGGTGGTGCTTTTACCTCCTCTTTCATTCCAGCACTACGGTCAATGGGGACAATGTTCGGGTGCCAGCAGTGTGGCGAGAGCTTGTTTTGCGCTGGTTCCATCGTTTATCCCTATGACATTGCAACCTTAACGTCCAACCTCGACAAAAGCCGTTCTACCGACGGCAACTGCACACGCTTTTTTAGCGCATTACGAAAGGAAATGACGAATACCTCGACCGACAAGGAGCAAGTAGCCAACACAAGCAATACTAAAAAGGATAAGCTTATGAAGATGCGATTGATGGCGACAATACTAGACGAAGACTCGGCGGTGTTTATGGAATTAAATGATTGTACACAATGGTTTATAGAGCCACAGATGTGGATGATTAGTCAAGTTAGTTCCCATCCCGAAGGTACACTTTTTTGCTCTAGAGAAACATGCAGAGCCATTGTTGCTGAGTGGCATTGGAAAGGATTGAGGTTAGCTACCAGTCGCAGCGGAGCTTTGTAGATGATCTGCTTTGTAGAGTGGACATGGAGGCCGGATGCCAAAACGCGAGCATTGCAAGAGGCGATCTAGAAGATTGCAGCATAAAATGAACATGGAGCGTAATGTGAGTGACATGTGACGAGGCTGAATCACTTCACTGAGATTTTGTTGTTGTTGCAAGCATCAATGAGTCTTGCTAAAGTTCAAGGATCGACGCTTGTCGTGGAGCAGGAGGTTCTAAATAAGATCATGATAGCCCAGCTGCTAAGAAAAATGTTTCGAGTATTAAGAGACACTTGACAGTTTTAATAAGGAAAAAAAATAGATTCATTTGGGGCGTCACTTTATGCATCCTATCTAAAACATCGGCACCTGATCAAAACTCGCAAGAAACTCAAGTGCTTGCTTATACACGCCTTGATCACAATTAAGAGAAATTAGCAAATCACCATGTTGGCGAAGCTTCGCTTTCCCAATGTGTGGGAGCTTGTACTCGTTATCGCCGTTGTTGGCAAGGATACACTCCATTACCTTTTGAAGGGTGATAAACACGTCATTGAGCGTCTCCTTCTTGACCGCGTTCCATGCATCATTCACCGCTTCGATCAGGTTTTGGAGTCCTCGAACTTTCTGGCGGTACTGAATCTTCTGGATCGAGGCAAAGAAGCCTAGATCCAGAACATTCAAATCTGGGGAGTTTGCCGGTTGAAAGTACAGGCGAATGTTGAACCCATCCGACGTTCCCGCCGCGACAACGTCAGGATCGTGTGGTGACACATGTGGCTTGGCGTTGTCCTGCTGGATTAGAATGGGGTAACCGCGATCCCTAGCTGGCCAGGCTGCTTTGATGGCTGGAATCACTTTATTCACGATGAAATCCTTGTACCGATATCGGTCTACGTTCACGGCCCTAATGCACGTGGTTCCAGCCGGGCGGTTCGAGCTGGAGCGTTGAGCTGCGTATTTTTCGATAAACGGCCAAATACCGATTTTACCGTTAAAATCCTTTTTTCGATTATGGTCGTATCTAAACAACATTGAAAAGGTTATAAAATTAAACAATAAATTATAAATCACGATATTTACCTTGGCCTTGCTACCGCAGCAAGGAACATGACCTTTGGGATGTGACGTTTACTTGAGCGAGCTCTACGTATAGAAGATTCATCCTTTAGTAGTAGTTGAGACCACTTGTCAACGTCTTCGTTAAACCATTTCTCGTCTACGTGGACGACATTGTACCCACGATCAAACTTGAAGGTGTGTTCATCCAAGTGAGCAAGCACAAACTGGATCCTCTTGAGCTTGTTCGACTCCGTCAGAAACGGTTTAATCCTAGTGGTAGTGTGGCGTAGGACACCAGAATCAATAAGGCTCGTCACCAGCCGCCGAGATACACCTAATAGCTCAGCTAGTCTCGTAATTGTCGAACGGTCTTCCATGGGAATGGCACGTATCTTGGAGATGAGGTATCCGCGGTCCCGAGGCTTCCGACCTACAATACCCTTCATGTGAGATGCACAGTCACCACCCACGACACCCGCTAACTGTGATGCAATAAATCTCTTCCAAATGCGGCCGACAGTGGCTTCGCTACGCTTTAGTCCTCGAGCGACAGCTGCTTTTGCCCCACGCGGCAAAACACCATCAACCGAACGAGCTAGTAGCTCCTGTATGACGGCATGTCTTTCCGCAGCAGTCAGGTTTGGTATCGAACGAATATTGTCATCTAACGACGACATCTGCGGTCGTGGCGGGGAAATTCGGAAATGAGGAGAGGTAGATGCTCCACTCACATGGCCATAATTTCGTTGGTTCTCGGTCAATTTTGAAACGGTTGGTACCAGCTGAAAGCTTATAAAATTTGCTTTTATTATATCCAATCAGATTCAATCAATTGTTTGTTTTGGTTGAAATAGATCATTTACAGTGTGAAGCTTTCAATTATTTGGCACCGGAGGAAGTATATGATATTGAAAACATGGTGCGAATATACAATGTTCTCAAATCAAGGTTGAAGAATGGGGATACTGGTGTGTGATTGGCTGATTCTTATAAAAAAGAAAATTGTGGGTGCCAAACTTATCAGCATGCCAAATTTATTAGACTTTTGCGGTAGCCATGTTCTATCTATAGTTTAAACAATTGCGTTCGGGCGATCTAGAAAACAGCAAATACGGTAAAAAAAGATTGATGATAGGCTGCCAAGAATAACTTCTGTAACGCCCAGTCAGTTTTTGACCAGACTTGTCACAGCTCTATAGGCTGCCTAAAACTATATTGGTATGATTTATTTACCAGAGTTATCAAAGATTTAATAAAAAACAAGTTAAAAAAGTGTTCAAAAATATAATGGTTAATTTTTCTTAACCCGTATCATTTTTTTACGATATCTCTACTTAAGCAAGAGCGTCTTCAAGACCATTGATATCAGCGGGATCGATTTGCAGGAATCCTCCGCCCTCTGTGAAGCTGCTCTGTTTTTGACATCATTTTTTACGGTGCGTTGCACCTACTTTATGGTACAGGGGTCCAACAAGTTTTGAGAACTCTTTTCTTTACCTAAATTAGTCGGGCGCCTTTATAATCACCCCCAAAACCATAGACTCACTCCAATATACAGTACGACCCATGATAGGTTCGAAAAAGGTACACTGTACCAGCCTGAGCTACAGAAAACTAAGTAACGTTTGAAGCTGATTACAGTATCAATGTAATCGTGACGTGGGGAGGGAATCGAATCATCTTAATGAAATGAAATTAACGCAACGACTAAAACTTCGATGCGGAGACTACACAATATGTGGCACTTCCAGAGATGAAAGCAGTGAAAGAGGGAAAGAAAAAACTACGTCAATTCAACTGCTACGTCATGTTTGGATGAAGATCGTTCATCCACGGATATCGCAAAATTTCTTGGAAGCAGCTCGTCATGTGCGGCACGAAGCCTATCCAGTGCAACGACGTCAACAAGAAAGTCAAGCGGTCTTACGACGGAAACAATTCGCCAGTTCTGCGTTCCAACAGCGTAAAGAAGCGGCTGCATAACGAGAAAACAAGCGGATCAAAATGCATTGTCGCTTCGGCTCGAAAAGGAAATGAATGGGTTACTCAGCCTATTCGAAGGAAAGCCAAGCAACCGACGACTCCAGTAGATCTGATTAAATAAGTGGTCAATACATTCGAGTCAAAGTAGTGGAAAATTGTAGAGGTATTGACAGACATATGTAACTTTGGTGGCGCCTGCTGCATCTTTTGTTTCTAGTATGATATTTACTTCAAATCAAGAGTAAAGTATATGTAACATTTTATAACTTATTAATGTATGGGGTTGTATTGAAACCTTTTACGAGTTGGTACAGTTGTAGTAGTTGCCTCCGTTGACGCAAAACAAAAATAACATTGTGCGCGCTACTTGCATACAAGATCAAGTCAATAACCTGTGAATTATAAATAATCGCTTTTGAAAAACAACCATCTCCTTTGACTGGCACAGTGTACCATTCTCGAACCTATCATAGATTTTACTGTATATTGGGGGGGGTGAGTCTATGTTTGGGGGTGATTATAGAGTAAATCGCAAAACCAGCACTAGTCAAAGCATCAATTTTGGAAACCAGCACCTGTGGCAAAACAAGCACCTCATAGTTTCAAAGAAAAGCCCACTCTAAGCCCTAATGTCCCTGTACCATAGAGAAGGTACATCGTACCATAATGAATCTATCAGTATGTGACGTGCGCACAAACCGCACTCCACAATAAACTATCCGAAAGCGTAGCCTTCCAAATTTCCAAATCGCTGGTCCATAAATAATGAATAACGTGCTGGTATTGAAGATTGATATTACTTTAGGGTTGAATTCCAGCGCAAGGGAGCAAGTGATTGCTTTTTAGTAGTATAGTAGTACATGAGGCACAGAACAAAAAAAACGATACTGCGCTAAAAGATCACCGTATTTGACTTGATTTGATGTTTTGGGCAAGCTTGAGTGTGTCGAGGAACGTGGGTACTTGGTACGCGCACAGTCGTGCCACGACACAAGTTGAGCCATTGGGAAGTTGTCACATTGTGTACGCATGGGAATGCAAATTCTAATATTTTGAAGTCAGTCTCGATCAGGAATTTGTAAAACGATAAAAACTGTCAAGAACGCACACAAGCTTTCCCATCGTCGATCTACGTGGTCAAACACTATTGTGTCTCGAATGCTTGGCAATCCGCGGCACGACGATCATCTTAGTTTTCATATTGTGTATCATTAAATAATATCGTTGATAACGTAATATGCACAGAAGATTTGCGTTTAGACTTGACCATGGTCAGGTCGTCACTACGGGTCATACTTCAAATTTGATGCCCTGCTTTACTACTTTACTAAATAGCAGAGTGCTTGCCCCCTTGCGCTCAAATTCAACCCTAAAATAATATCAAATCTTCTATACCACTACGTTAATTCTTACTTATGGACACGAGATAGTTTCTTGTGGAGTGCGAAACTGTCCTTTGTGCACACGCTACATACTGATTTTCATTGCTGTACGTTGTACCTTTGTTTTGGTACAAGATCTAGCGTGGGCCTTTCTTTGAGGCCCTGGTCCAAATCATTTTATTCCCATTCTCGAATATGTTGTGTCCCACTCCAGATGAAGGGCAGTTTTGGACCACGAATCCATTCTCTCTCATATAGTGTAGCAAGGAATAAATAACTAATACTCGGGTACTCCATTCTATTACATAATTTCTATAATGTCTATCTGCTTTTACTGAATTTAGCTAGCACTTTGTATCAGCTAAAAGTTTGTGACCATGGTGTAATGATTGCTACCTCCGCGTAGGCCCTGCGACGACTTCCTCGTCGCAGGGCCTACCACTTTATTGTGTGCCCGCCACGCAGACTGAGGTGGACACACAATATAATACTTCCTCCGGGGCAAAATAAACGCAACATATACACAAAATCCATCGTAATTGAATCAAAATTACGTTTTAGAAACACGGATTGGATGAAAAGAAAGCACTAGATCACCTCTTTCTGTTAATATTTTTTTCTCATTGAATCTCATCCTAGGACCGACGCTATGTCGGAATGAGTGGACTCAGCGAGCGGCGGTCGACAAAAAAACTCCCGCCCTAGTCCAAAATGGCAATCACGACGTACTAAAAGCATGCAAATAAGTGTATCAGCAAGAGTGCTGTTAGAAGACGAAGTCTCTACTCCTCAAGAGTGCCAGATTAAGCGTTTTGCAGTCCAGAGTGGTCCGAGCTCAATACCGTTGTTCGGGCGGTAAATATTGTTAGCACTGGAAACGCCTGAACGTGATGGATGTTCATTGTTCGCTGTTTGGATGCATTTGCTGTCGTTCAGCAGTACTACGAGGAAAGTGGATTACTACATCAGGACATATAAGCTAAGAAGATGTCCTAGCTGCTGTGGTCCGACCAAGGTACTCTATTAAATTGTTTCTTGTTATTTTCTAAGTTTATATGTACCGTTTTCAATAGTTCGCACGTCTCTTCTGATTGTGAACCCCTATAGTGAATATTTGTATAAGATGATAATCCGATACTATCAATTTAGATTTGTTGCGTTTATTTTGGACACCTGTATATTCCGATCGTGCGTTTATTTTGCCCCGGAGGAAGTACTTGAGAATCGTTTTTTGTTTTGAGAGTCGCTCGGCAAGACATTCTCAGTTGAGAATGGATTTGAAGGGGTAGGGTTAGCGTTCGCCTCTCCTTTGACTGGCACAGTGTACCATTCTCGAACCTATCATAGGTTTTACTGTACCGTAAAAGTCGGATACACTTTTTTTTGTCGTAATCATGTCAAAAAAATTTTGAGGTTTTATGGGGTTATTTGGTCCCCGTGACTTCCGGCCTGTACCTTCTTGTGTGGAGAGTACAGAAATTCGGTAATAAACCTCGGCAGATTTTGACATGTGGGTGGGGTGTCAACATTACAGATTGGTGGTGTCCGACTTTTACGGTATATTGGGGGGTTAGTCTATGGTTTTGGGGGTGATTATAAAGCCGCCAAAATTAGTCTGTGTCAGACTAATTCCGAACACAGACTAATTACGGTGAGGAATAATTACGGTGGCATACACTAATGTTGTCAATTCTAGTATCTAGATGTAGCCATTCCAACAACTGTATTACTCTAAAGTATATCTTATTGGCGATGGGTACATGGCACCAAATTGCTTCAATTATAAGCGCGTCGCCTATAAGATATTTTTCCTTATTTTTGAACATCGGGTCTGAATTTTGGTTTAGTGGTTTGGATCTGACCCAACCACGCCACTGCGCCGGGTTCTAGTCCCCCTCGGGGATGATTAGCAGCACGCGGTAAGAAGGATTGCTTATTCTGTTTCAAAATTATCATAGATCGATGGTGGTCGTCTCGTCTTTCTTACTCTTTTTGTGTGGGTTTCACTGTTTGTGGGTGTTTTTCATACAGCTTTGTGCACGGAACAGCAATATCTAAGTGGACCCCACCAGACCTACCTGTCGAGGACGTCCATTTCGTACATGTATAATGGCCCCAATATGCTTCATGTTGAAACGATCAAAAAAGCGACGAGAAAATAAAAACGAAAGAAAGATAACGCCAATATGCAGTGAATTTCAGGAAGCAAAACAAGTAGCAAATAATGTAACTCAAGTGAAACGTCGAGTGGAACTGCTTGAAGATGTTCACGCGAAAGTAAATCGTTTAAAGGACGAGGGTAATACCCTTGCCGGAGCTGGCAGATTTCGGGCTGCCATGAGTAGATGGAAAGAAGGTCTGAGTGTGGAACCAGAAAACGCAGCACTGTATGAGTTATTGGCCCAGTCTTCTTTGACAATATACGAAGATTTTCAGGCCGTCCAATTCGCACGTAAAGCCACAGAATTGGCGCCTGAGTGGAGTGACGGATTTCTTACTCTTGCTCGGTGTCAACTCAACTTTGGTGAGCTGACCCTAGCTCTGAAAGCCTTAAAAAAGGTCAATGCTTGAAATGCTACTACCTTTGAAGTATAGTACCTCAACTTGTTAATGTTTTTTTCCAGGCTGTCGAACTAAATCGTGGAATAGAGACGGAGGAAATGGCATCTGATCGTCAGGATATTGAAAAGCTACTGGCTAAGCAGAAACAAATACTGCGCAAGTGTGACGACGAGGCCGCACACGAAGTTGAGGCAAACAAATTGCAGGTTATTTCTTGTTTCAAGCACTTAAGCCTTCGAGGCAAAGCAATAAGCGAAAGTTCAAACAAAGGGTGCAAGTAAAAATAAGTTTTAGACAAGTGTAGCGAGAAGCTTCCTTCTGGTCTGGTAGGAATATACGGAGGCGGGGATCTAAATACTATAGCAACTAACTTACAAATTTTGCCGGCATCAGCAAAACCAATCCGGACCATCTTCCCAGCCTTCACCGTCGACTTTCCTTCCTCCATTGTACACAAAACCTCCACGTATACATAGAAATATAAACATTCCAGTAAGCTTTGTAAGGGCGCACGCGATCACTTCCATTGGTGAGAAGACGAACTCGCGATACCCACAACTTATGGGTGCCTGCCAGCTCCTCAACCATTTCAACAGCTCTTTGGTCGACAATGCTGCGAATTGAATTGTACTCGTGTTTGTTTACGAGCAGAGCTTGTTGCCTTCAATTGTGTACGACGAAGACTTGCCGTGGGTGGTGTCGTAAGATGAATTATAATCATCCTGCTCTTCCGTGATAAAGTGCATGTACGACCGCTTGCGAGACCCACTGTACTCGCCATCTGGTTGACTCGCTATCTGTGACACGTAGCAGTCATAGGGCTCATAATCCGTTTTAATAGCTTCCACCTGTGGCTCGTGTCGCGTATCGAACAATGAGTCGATCTTCTGGCTCATTAGGAAACACAATGTTGTTGCAGCAGCGGCAATGTATTCTTGATCCACCAAGTCACAGTTTCCATAATCCAAACGCCGTTTCTTCAATGGAGTCTTGTGTGGGCTGCCGTTGCTGCCACCATGCTCGGGGGTAGATGGAACCGTGCTACAGCCATCAACAGACTTAACTGCCGTTAACTCACTTGGATGCTCAGCAGCCAAAGTCGCCGTGTTAACGGTCTTGCCACTCTGCTTTTTTTCAGCTTTAAGTTTGGCTACCTTCAGCAAATACTTTTGAGCATGTGTACGAACTTGAGTGACCGATCGTGTACGAACCACCTGCTGCACGCGCTTCCACTTATGTCCATGGATGCGAAATCTTTCAAGGAACCGCTCGTGCTCGTCTGCCGTCCAGCGACCACCACGGATTGCAATCCCGCCACGAGTGCTAGCGGGGGTATGTTCCATCTCCTGGTCTGCCCCTTCTTCAGTAGATGAGAGAATGAGTAAGCTCATGAATAATTCAAGTGAATCAAGGAAGCAAGCACGCACCCATTGTGATAAACATTGAGCCATACTAGCCCGCCATGCGTCTGGTAAAGACGCACTACGCTTTGATCAGCCGGGTACAGTGAACAAGTTTCGATTGTCAGGAGCGCGAGTTGTTCGACAATGGCACTACTGCAGCTTGTGTAGGATCTCGTTCACGTATGATGTGCTCCCGCTTCCAGTCTCTAAGCGTTGTTCGATGAAGTTGCAGCTTCGCGATATTTGTCGTGGAATTGAATGGAACAGAAGAAGAAAAAGCAAAGCGTAGTGTACTTGGTGGCGCGCCATATTGTACTGTGCACACTTAAATTTTTGAAAAAAATCTAGTGTATACCACATGAAAATCTCATATGCCTAGAAACTGCTCCAAATATAGGAGCGTCGCCTTTAAGATATCGTCGTCTATAAGATATACTTTAGAGTACC
>MIQA02024435.1:0-92790 GCA_001887855.2 Sclerospora graminicola
TCCGAGCCAGTCCAGTATTATGGGAGGGAGCCAAGTGACGAAGACATGGAGTCGGCGCAGTCCAAGCAGAGTGAGCCCCGCGCCGACCCGCCTATCCGCCAGACAGGTCGCCGAACCGGACGGCGGCCAACGAATAGGAAGCTGTCTCTTAGCGACGTGGATATGGAATCCGTCAAGTCGGCCAAGTACCACTACGATCCGGATGACCTGGACCTGGGGATGGCTCGCCGAGCCCACATGGCCTCGGCCCAAGCGTTTGATGCGGATTCGGGAGCTATCACGAGGGTGCGAATGTCTGCCACGTCCGAGCTAAAAGACTTCACCGGACGAGACACGGACGAGGACCAAGCCCGAGGATGGCTGAGCAAGACGAAGTCGGCATTTCTCAGAGACCGGACGTCGGACTATGAGAAGTGCCTGATCTTTGGGGATTTGATGAAAGGTCCAGCGAAAAACTGGATCCAACAGCTCACTCGGGAAATCCAAGGAAACTGGAAGAAATTGGCCGGTGCGTTCGAAGAACAATACTGCGGATCTGGAACATTGGTGGCGCGTCAATATTTCCACACCAAGAAGCGGGCGGATGAGACCCCCCCCTGGAGTATCTTCATCGCTTAAATTTCGCTGACATAACGGCGGATATCCCAGTTAAAGAAGATGCCAGCCGGTCGGAAAACGCTCGTGAACGTGAACATGTGGATCATTTTATCAGCACGTTGGACGATCGGGAGCTGGAAGACCAGCTGGCGTTACTGCGATTGAAGAATACCACGGAGCTGGAATTGACGCTGCGCACCTACCTAAGAGCGAAGAAGCGAGGCCCCAAGGCGGCAGTTGGAACCGGCCGTTTCAAGTCCCGTTTTAACGCGGATCAAGGAAGCCGGCCGCCATCTACCAGGACGTCCCGAGCCGTCCGCATAGTCGCCCGAGAGTCAGACACGACCAGCTCGGAAGAGGAGTATCAGCGGTCTGGGGGGGAGTCCGAGGAGGAGCAGTACCGGTACTTTTTCTCGGCAGAAGCCAGTCAGCCGTCCAGGCTGCCAGCCGGGTCCGGTCAGCCGAAGGGTTTTCCGGCTCGAACTGACCAGGATTACCCCAGGCGCAAATGTACCCACTGTGGGTCCATCAAGCATGACGACCGGAGCTGTTGGAAGCGGCTGACGTGCAAGAAGTGCGAGAGGAAGGGACATCCGGCGGACCACTGCTTGTTTACCTGCAAGACTTGCGGGGAAGTGCACGAGGCGGGACTGTACCCTATTGAAGAATTCTACAACCAGATGAAGAAGTGGTACGTCCCGACCAAGCATGCTGGAATGTTGCCGCCCGGAGTGGAAAATATGTTAAACTTGATCGCCCGCCAGGTTTGAATCTGGTTTGAGCCGAGCGGTCTAGTGTTAGTATCTATGCATATGTCGGTAAGGAGGATAATCAAGAAGCAAATCAAAGCGTAACCGACAATACATGTAAGTTTGACGATTACGTCATCCGGTCCCCGGGCAGCAGGGCTGGCCCCTACCTGGTGAGCAGTATACAGACGGATGTGTATTCTCGGTTTGAAGTGCGTATGGAATTGAACCTGTTACCCGGCGAGTTGCGAAGTTATTGGAAATATCATTCGCCGGATAAATGGTTCAAGCAGGCCAAGGCGGATGGCAAAATCAATAACCAGAAGGCTACCATGCTGTTCGACTCTGGCGCTGAAGTGTCTATCGTTGATACCACCTTTGCTCGTAAGGTGGGGTGTGAGATAGACGAGACGAAGCGGCAGGAGTGTATTGGTATTGGAGAAAGTTCATACATGACCCAAGGAAGGACAAGAGTTAAGATTACGTTGGCTGGGTCTTTGGTGTATTACTTTACCGCCTGGGTAGGCAAGCTGGCTGGGCAGGATGCAATTCTGGGTATGGACTTTATGGTCCCAGCCGGCATACGATTGGATTTATCACATGGAACATTGACGTTGCCGGACAAGGTACAGATCCAGCTGGCCGGCCGGCGGCCCTTATATGGCGCCCACGTCCAGTTCCTCAAGTTAGGTCAGTTTGTAACGGTGCCAGTTGGAAAAGCGGTGGAAGTAATGGTACGACCACACGACAGGCGGAGTAAGTTATTGCTGACAAGGGGCGGGTGCTGGGTACCCTCGTTTGTTAAAGGGGGTGGTCATCTCAACTCTATAAGCGTGACCAACATCTCGGAAAGGCCCCTCACCTTGCATGAAGACGTGATTATTGGAATGTGGCTGGCCGAGGACAAGGTGCCCCGCCGGCCGGGCTATGTCACTATTGGCTCAAGACGCTATATCGAGTGGCAAAACCTGGCTTTTTTAGGCAACCACCGATCTGGTCAGCAAAGAGGAAGAATTGGAAGAGGACCAGACGCCGATGGTGGCTAAACCCGAGTACCGGACCCCTTCTAAAATATTGACGCGGAGCCGGCCGTCGCCGGATCCGGCTGAACATATTGGCCGAGACTATGCCCCGATCGCTGAACTGGTTTTGCCCACCCCGAGGAAGACGGACGAACGACGGAATCAGGAGAAAGGACAAAGCAGAGTTACATATGCGGTCACCCCCGATGCCGGATGGTTTGATGAACAAGACGAAAGCGGATCGACCCAGCCGGCCGATCAGAATTCGGAAATAGCCGAAGCCGGATCGACCCAGCCGGCCGATCAGAATTCGGAAATAGCCGAAGGCGGATCGACCCAGCCGGCCGATCAGAATTCGGAAATAGCCAAAGGCGAATTGACCCAGCCGGCTGATCAGAATTCGGAAATAGCCGAAGGCGGATCGACCCAGCCGGCCGATCAGGATCCCGAAGTCGTCGAAGCTGACCAAGTCTGCATTCATGAAGGGGGCGAGCTATATGTTGAAGGCATGGAGGATCAGATGGCGGTGCTACCTGAGGTAACCCCCTGCCCCCCGGCGGTTACAATTGTCGATCTACAAGTGGGAGACCCGGATGTGAACACCCCGGAAGAGATCAGCAGGCTGAAGGATATCATATGGAAACGAAAGCATCTACTGATCGGACCAGGAAACGCACTTCCTCCGGCCGCCCATGGGGCGGTATGCGACATTGATGTGGGAAACGCCAAGCCGGTTGCACAAAGATGCCGAAGAGTCGCCCCCCAGTATCGGGAAAAGCTGTCAGAGCTTATCAAGGGATTGCTGGCCACCAAGATAATTCAGCCGTCCACCTCGCCATGGGCTTCGCCCATTGTAATCATTATCAAGAAGAATGGGGTGGATATAAGGTTGTGTATTGACTACCGGCTGGTGAACCGGCTGACTAAGCTGATGGTTTACCCGATGCCGCTGATAAACGACCTGCTGGAGGACCTGGATAAAGTTTTGTGGTATTGCTCATTGGACATGGCCAGTAGATTCTGGGTGGTCTCTATGACCGATCGTGCACGGGAGATCTCTGCATTCGTGACGCCCTTCGGGTTGTTCGAGTGGAACCGGATGCCGTTCGGCCTAAAGAATGCTCCGCAGATTTACCAACGGCTGATAGATAACGCGCTGTATGGACACTTCAAGATCAAGGCGGATCAAGATCCGGCTCTGGTCGGAGATGTGTTCACCGAAGGTGACCCGGACCCCGACCCAAAACCTTCAGTTTTGGGGCGGTGGTCTTACATTGATGACATTCTCGTTACGGCAACTACCTGGGATTTATTGTGTGACAAAGTGGAAAAGTTGATGATTACGTGTGAAAAGTGGAATCTTTCGATTAGTGTGGTTAAGAGTTTCTGGGGAAAGACTAAGGTGACCTATTTGGGTCATCAGGTTTCGATTGCCGAATTGGAGGCTAATCCGAAGGAGTTGGAGTCCTTGAGTAATCTGCCTTTCCCGCGGTCTCTAAAGGCTATGGAATCCTTTTTGGGCAGCCTGAATTACTACAGTCGGTTCATTGAGGATTTCGCGGTCTATGCAGCGGTTTTGTATGAATTACGGGAGGTTGATTACCACAAGCTGAGAGAGCAGGATAGGCAAATGGAAGCGCGAGCCGAGCCAGCAATATCAGCCAATGAGTTGCCGCCCGGGTCAAATATTTCCACCAATGAGATGCTGCCCTTGTCAACTATTTTTGTCTGATGACCAATGAGATGGCGCCCTTGTCAACTATTTCGACCAATTAGATGGTGCCCTTGTCTGCCCCGATAGGCAGCCGGCCGCCAAATTCCAATGCGGCCGGCCCGGACGATCACATGACCCGAGCGATGGTAGCCTTTGGTATGTTGAAAGCGAAGATGGCGACTACACGGGTCCTGAAGCATTTTGCTGTTAATAAGGTTACTGTGGTCATCATCTACGCTAACAAATGGGCCACCTCAGCTGCTCTTGTTCAAGATCATGACGGAGTGTACTGTCCTGTGACATTCACCAGCCGGACCCTGAAGGCTAATGAAGTTAATTACGGATTGGTGGATAAAGAAGTTTTGGCTTTATTGCGGATCTTGGATGTGTGTTATACTATGTTGGTGTCTCGGTCTATCAAGGTACTATCTAGACGGTCGACCCTATCGTGGCTCCTGACGGCGAATGGAATTGACGGCCGGCTGGGTAGATGGGCGGCTCTGCTGTCTCAGTGGTCCCTCGAAGTAATCAAGTGTACTAAGGGAGAAGAGGAGATACAGGGCACGTTAGCGGCCAGCATTACCCCAAGGGCAGAAGTGGAGGAAGCACTGATAGCTATAGCGCCTCGGAAGCAGCCTCGACAATCCATCATATTACCGCCGCCAACAGTGGGACCCACGGAGGAGCTAATGGTTTTGAGTTTTGACGGGTCGGCGAGTGTAAAGAAGGGAGTCGGGGCCTATAGCGCTATTGTGTGGAAGTTGCCCGAGTGGAAAGTGGTCACGGCCGCCTCGGATTTCACGCCTGGCATAACTGTGAACGAAGCAGAGTACAGAGGGCTTTTACTTTGCCTAGATCTGCTGGCTGGCCGGACGCAGGGGCGGATCATCATATGTGGTGATTCCAATCTGGTGATCCGGCAAATCACAGGAGAGATAGATTGCAAGGCGCCCCGGCTGAGATTGTTGAACGATCGGGTTATGTCCGCCCTGCGGAGATGGCTAGAACACGAGCTGGTACATGTCAAACGGGACTGGAATAAGAGCGCAGATCACTTGGCTACGCTGGCCATGCGTGACCAAGTGGGGGTAACGGTTTCCGATCCAGCTCTGTTGTCGGATTTGACGGAGATCAATCGGCTGCCCGAAATTATCCATCCGGACAACATGGAAGAGGTAATCCAGGTGAGCGCCGTCACCCGATCGCAGAAGCGCCGTTCTTCAACCGCTGGCTCACTATCCCCGGAGGCAATGAGCGAAGGGATAGTGCAACAGTTACGAGCAGAGCGGATTCTCCAAGCGCAGGACGAGGAAGAGTGGATAGTGGATCTCAAGGCATACCTTAACGGGGACGTGGATAAACTGACAGCCGAACAAGCTAAAGAATGCTTCAAACTAGCCCCGGATTACGAAGTAAATGAAAACGGGCTACTGTTTTTCTACCGGGACCCTGACCAGCCGGAGATCGAGAGAGATAGATCCGCTCGGCTAGTCGTACCCACTACCCTACAGCCGGATATCCTCCATCATTATCACGTGAGCTTAGAAGGGGGACATCAGGGCATCGGCCGGACATATCACAAGATTAAGGCACATTTCCACTGGCGGGGCCTCTACCGCAGCGTACAAGCTTATGTGGGAAGTTGCCCGGATTGTGAAATAGGGAAGGGTCGGCCGACCATTAGGGGGCGGTCGCCTGGGAATATACAGGCTACCTATCCTTTTCAAGTCATTGCGATGGATCATATCCCGTCCTTACCCAAATCTCGAAATGGGTACACAGAGCTGCTGATCTGGACGGATTTGTTTACCGGGTTGGTCATAGCAAAGGCCAGTTCCACACGTACCGCTCAACAGGTTGCGCAAAGCTACGAGGAATGTGTGCTCAGGCGTTTCGGGGCGAGCGAGGGCATCTGGCACGATAGGGAGCCCGGATTTATGGCAGACGTATTCCGAGCCTTCAACAAGATCCTGGGACAGAAACAGAGCGCGACTATGGCTTACCGCCCGCAGGCGAACGGAAAGGCCGAAAGGATGGTCCAGACTCTGACCAGAACCCTCAAGATGTATGTGGTGGAGGCGGATCAGTGCGACTGGGACGAATACGCGGAGAGACTGGTTTTCGCCATTAATTCGTCGTACTATCGGGTAAGGGGCGACACCCCTTTTTATTTAGCTTATGGATGGGATCCCCGATCCACTTTGGAAGCCGCCATACCAATAGGGTGCACCAGAAGCCGGGACAGAGACGCCCGTCGCTGGAGGATGGGAGTGCAACGTCACTATTCACTGGCGCGGGAACAGGTAAACGAACGCCTCCGACAAGCAATCAAGGACCGCGCCGATCAGAATAATGACCGAGCCAGAGAACACGGTATAGAGCCAGGTTCCCAGGTATGGCTGTATCTGGATCGGGTCAAGGAGGGCTATGCGCGGAAGTTAGCTCATATGTGGCATGGCCCTTTCCGAGTAGCGGAACTGGTCGGGGATCATGCAGTCAAGCTGGTTACGGCAGGCACGGATTATAACGTTTTCCCGATAGTGCACGTGTCCAAGTTGAAGTTGGTTAAACACTTCCCGGACCGCCCGAATACGCACCTGACGGTGGAGAGCGGCCGGTTCGACTTTGACGAAGCCCTGCTGCCAGAGGATAGCTGGGACAAGCCGCTAGATCCGGATGAGTACGAGGTAGAGGGGATTTTAGATGTTCGGAATGGACGGAAAACCCGGGTTGGGCGGACCCATAGAGAATTTCTCGTGCAGTAGAAAAATTGCGAGGAACGGTCGTGGGTGGACGAGCTGGATCTAAATTGTGGAGCCTTAATGAGAGAATTCGATCGCCGACGGGCGAGACGAAACCGCTTCGGAGTCATGCAGACCCATGAAGAAGGTGAGGCAGAGCCAGAAAATTGGCCATCCGGCTGCCGGACAGCAGGCACGGCCGGATTAATTTACCATAATCAGCCAATCAACCGGCGGATGGAAATTGGTCTGGTCAGGAATGGGCCAATCAGGTGTCGGAGTAATCTTACAGTCAGTATGGGCCCGGATGGAAAACTTTGGAGAATTAGCAGGAGTGGTGAAGCCGGATGGGTATTTCGGATTAGAAGGATGGACAAGTGGTTTCGACGTGGAAGCGGAAAGAAAGATGTATTATCGAGGCAAATGACCATAAATGGATGAAGAGGTGAAAATAGCTAAGACTGGCCTCATGAATCATCCCTGGCGAGTTCGGCGGAACTTGTTTCTGAGACGGGACACGCGGAGGCGGGTGGCGATCGGGGTCCTGCCGGTAGTGGTTGCGCCACGGATCTTGTTGATCGAGTTTAGCGAGCGAAGCTCGGAGAGTGGTTGCCCGACCCAATCCTGGATATCAAGTCCCACTTTCGGCCGGATGTCCGCTTTTCTCCACCCGGTGGTTAGCCAGATGTAGCATGATAGGGTGGAGAAAAATGTCCAAGTCGCAGTGGCCGAGCTGGATGCCAGTGACGACGAAGGTGCAAACCTTTGTCCAGCCCTCGGTCGCCCGGTTCCGACGCTGCTTACGGTCGGCACGGTATTGGGCTAGATCGGAGGACTTAGGTTCGGCGGCAGAGATGAAGAGATGATGGGTAGACTCCCAGATGGCTTGCCAATGCCGGGAGAGATACCCCTTACAAACCTCACGAAAATCCGCGAACCAGCCGAGATGGGGTAGGCCCATTCCTGGCATGTCCGTCGCCAGTACGGCCCATGGTTTGCGAGACAAAGTCGCATTCAGCGGTTTGACCGCCACAAGCCATGGTAGACTTCAAATCGACCGACAGTGATGTTGAACGGACACTCCTGAGGGAGTTTTGTACCAAAAGCACCAGGAAAATGAGCCCAGGGGCGCGCTTTCATATAATACACTGGCTCCACGTCTGGTTTGAACGTCAAAATGCGGTCGCTGTTGAGATAAATCAAGTGTAATTTCGGTACCATCTCGTGCGATTCCTCTTGCCCAATGAGGATCTCTAAAACTTTATCATACGATATTTTTTCTTTTTCCAATACGCCATCTGCGCATTTAACAGCTTTTCGATGCTATCCCTCGGAGTTATCGTATTGTCCCTCCTCAAGTAATATAGGGCACTTGCCACTGCATCGTCCCCGAAATGCTCATGCAAACATTTGCACAGCGACTCGTACTCCTGTCTCAGCAGGGCTTTGTCCCGCGTATTCAAAGCCGCCACCAAGTTTTCAAAAGCATTGCTCTGAATGAGTGAAATCACCTTTCCAACCTTCTGCTTCACTTCGGAATGTTGGGGTTTTGCGAGTGGAAAAAAGGTCTCAAATCTCCTCACAGCTTCTGCTGAACATTCAGACAGCATCAACTTAAACTTTAACTTGGTGACCTTTTCAACCGAACTAGGTGATGGGTTCATCCTGGCTTCGTTGTCCGTGGTCTCGTTTGCCAGAACGAGTCTTTTTGCTGGGATCCACCAAGCCAGTCAGTGTCCTTAGGCGTTGCGGGTGCCGGTGGAAAGATCCACAACGGCGGGCGAGACAAAGCCCGGGCGACGAAGGCGCCAGTGAGGTCTTTGATACACAAGCCCCCACTTGCGCCTTGGACCAAGGGAGAGCCGCAGTCAGATCGGAAGCCGTCGTGACTTTCCGGCGGGGAATCCAAAGCGGGGAGACTCCTTAGACTCGTTCTCGTCAAACGCGAAGACGTCCGGGGAAGGTGACCCCTCGTAGCCCTCGGCGGCGGCCTCATCACCGTCCATGGCTGGCAGGTCGGGTGCCCCCTCCCCATCGGGAGAGGCTGTGGATGGGCCTTGAGGGTCGTGAGGAGAGACTCTGAGGAGAGCCCAAGCAGACGAAGCTCTAGAGGAAGATATTGTAGTGCGAAGACGATGGGGCGATTTCCCGGAAGCCAGCGAGCCGGATGGAGCTGGGGTCGAGGTGGGGTTAGAACCCGGTCCATTGTTTCCATGAGCCTTGGCAGCGCTCGCCAGCGCGGCAGACAGTTTAGGTCGGATGGTTGTCACGGGGGAATGTAACGACGCAATCCGGCTGGACCGACGTTTCTTCCCGTATACCGGAGGATCCTCGGAGAACGATGGAGAAGCCGCCGACTCGCCGGCTGGCACCGGTGGCGGGTTAGGCTTCGGGAAGTAACTCAAATCCGTAGACGAGGAGCCCCTCCCTGCTAACGGTTATCGATGCTGGGGCGGACGCCTCTGCTCGGATGTTTGGCGCCCGCAGCAGAAACCAGCAGCCAACGAGAGAGGTGGCGGAGCGGGAGCGGTCGGATTGGGACCCCGCGGACAAGCTAAGTCGAGGAGGTGTCTAATAGCCTCCCGGATGGGGGCAGGGCCCTTCATTAGACGTTCCACCCGGGAACCCGCCGCGATCAGTCGAGCTCGACCTTCCTCTATAGAGAATAAACAGTCCGTGCGGCTCTGCGCAAGTTTGGAAAACACCTGCCAAGCTCTACCCACGTTCGATTGGGCCTCGGCGTACTCGGTTTCAAGCTCTCGGACTCGACGTTGAAGCTCGGGCGATGCAGAGGCCGACCGGTACAACGCCTTCTGATATTTCCCCAGCTTCTTTGCGAGCCGGATCCGGTGATATTCCAGATTGCCCAACTTTACTTGCGAACTCTCCAATTGCTGAGAGAGGAGGATGTACCTCTCGTAGTGCGCCGTCACCTCGCGCGAGGCGTGAGAAGACTCGAGCATCAAGACGCGATAGCACATGACATTCTGCTCTGAGAACGCATACAGAGTGAGTGGGCTGGGAGATAGTCCCGAACAAGCGAGGATGCACTTACTTTGGGTTTTCAAGGCGGCCGTTGCTTTTTGGTACAAGATGCGCAGCGAGTCAATGGATTCCGACAGCTGTTTGAAGTGGTCCCTCTCTCTAAGAAGATCGGTCTTCTCACTTTCCAGTCGGATGATGCGGCTCTGGGATTGGAGGTCAGCCTGTACCTCCCGGACCCGGGCTTCATCTGCCTGCTGATCGGCCAGCCGTGCAGTCAGAGACAACTCGGTGTTAGCCTTCTCCAGGCTAGCTACTTGAGCGGTCAGAGCAGCGATTTGATCTTGTAGGGTAGCCACGTCGGGCGGCTCTGGACGACGCTTTAGGCCTGCAGGGCGGGCGCCTGGACACCCTACCGATGGCTTCGTAGGCGTCGTGGAGTGTCCCGACAGTGGATCAGTGTGGGTGTCTTCGTGGTCGGACATAGGGACAGCGGAAAGTCGAAGTGTGAAAGATGTAGTGAGCTCGTACCTCAACCGTTGTGCGGCTGCGACAAGGCTCAGGGGCGGCTGTGGTGAAGTGACTCAGAAATTAACGGATTAATGAGAGTGAACGCCCCCACCTGATTGGTGGAAATGTCGTCCTTAGTTGGATGCCCGGACCGGCCGACAAGGGACGTGATCTGGTGGCCGCCGGATGTATCTACCAGCGGGCGGACGGCGCCAGGCCTGGAATCAGGCCAGATGAGTGCGACTGAAGACGTGGGTAGTTAGGCTAGCGGACTAGGCGAACGGGACGACCTCGGATGGTGGACAGCCGAGGGGCGGATTGGTCGGAAGGTATGGGCGAAGGGGCCTGAAGGAGGTTTAGTGTTCTAGAGGACGAAGGAGGCACCCAGGTCGGACGTGGAGCTGCCAAGGAAGTGCCAACGCCAGCGGAAAGTGAGCTTAGATGGATGGCCATCCGGCCGATCCGGCTGGGTTCGGTGTACCGGCCGGGCTGGTACAGCTAGGTTCGGTGTACCGAACGAACTGGTACTAGTGGAGTTGGTGTACCGGCCGGGTTGGTACCATTTGGGTTGGGTGTACCGGCCGGGTTGGTACACAAAAGAGCATCCGATCGGAGTTAACCGGGCTACTTCAGGTAAGACATATAGCTGTCCAGCCAGGCTATTTGGGGTAGGTTACACAAAAGGGAGTATTGGATATAGGGATAAAAATCAGTACCGTTTCGCTTTCTTAGACACAAGTCGCTTTCATTGGTTAACAGCGGAGGGCTAACAAGGTCCCCTCTTGCTGCTATTGGTTAGGAGGGCTCACCAATTGATGTTCAGACCAGACGACTGAATTAGAGTGTGGATGTTTACGTATCTAGGTCGCGAGTTGTGTGGTGTATTAACAACCACAGTTGTAGTTCTAAATTTGCGATATTAGCCCCTAATCGTTGACCGATTAGGGTTTAGGACTAAAATGCATCAAACTGACGAAACCCGAACACCCCTGCACGACCCGGGTCCTGCAACCGACCCGGACAACCCAGGGGAAGATAGAGACAATACTTCCAAGCACGAAGAGACGAGCTGTGCCGACGAAATTGTTCCGGAAACCCCGGATTCACCAGGGGCAGAAGTCTCTAGCCCAGAGATGGAAGAGGATCCGGTGCTAGGAGTGGTACCAATTAAACCGGTACTTGAGTCGGTAGTACCTAAAGTCGACTCGACAGGAAAAATGAAACTTTCTACGGAAAAACTGGTAATACTGGAAGACTCACAAGCGGTCAGGAACATAACACTGATGCCGAAGCCTAACAATCAAGTAGAAGATTAAAAAAAAATCAATTGAAGAGCGGCTGAGCATGATCGGCTCACTGGATTCACAGGAGCCAAAACAGTTGGCACAAGCACTTAAGACCACCCTGTGCCAAGGAGTCAAGAAGAAACCGAGAGTGAAGGCCTGGCTCGACTTGACCCAGGAGCTGTTCAAGTCAATTTATGTTAAGGCCAGGGGCCCGGTATCGCGATTATCGGAGGCAGCGAAACGTCTCCCGCTTTTGAAAACAGCAGAACTTTTAGATCATTACGAATTATTGGTTGTGGAAGAGAAGAAGGACTGGGAGGTGTGGCGACAGCAGGTAGTTGGATCAGCAATACTTGCTCAACGATCATCTCAATCATTCGAAGGTACTTCCTCCGGGGCAAAATAACGCACGATCGGAATATACAGGTGTCCAAAAATAAACGCAGCAAATCTAAATTGATATTATCGGATTATCATCTAAAACAATTATTCACTATAGAGAGCTCACAATCAGAAGAAAACGGGCGAGCTATTGAAAACGGCATATAAACGCTTTGAGGTTATAAAAAATAACAAGAAATAATTCAATAGAGTACCTTGGTCGGACCACAGCAGCTAAGACATCGTCTTAGGTTATATGTCGTGATGTGGTAATCCTCTTGCCTCGTAGCACTGCTGAACGGCAGCAAATGCATCCAAACGACGGAAACTGAACATCCATCACGTCCAGGCGCTTCCAGTGTTGAAAACTGGGTTACTGCTGCCCGAACAATGGCATCGGGCTCGGACCATTCTGGGATGCGAAGCGCTTGATTCGGTGATCTTGAGGAGTAGAAACTTCGTCCTCCAGTAGCACTTATGTTGATAGACTTCATTGCATGTTTTCAGTGAGTCCTGAATGTCATCTTCGACTAGGGTGGGAATTATCTTGTCCACCGCCGCTCACTATGTCCATTCATTCCGACACAGCGTCGACCCTAGAATCATATTGATAGAAAGAGGAGATCTTTTTATTCAATCCGTTTCCTAAAAAACGTAATTTTGAACCAATTATGATGGATTTTGTGTGAATGCTGCGTTTATTTTGCCTCGGAGGAAGTATCTTGTGGACATCGGCCAGGCGAAAGTGAAGAAAGAGCAGCGGTTACCGGCGCCTCTACAAGGATGGGCGAGTAAAGTGGCTGGACATGTTTCTGCAGAGAAAGAAGATTAATTCCTGACAATACCTAAGACACAGATTTACACACCAGAAGAAATTATTCGTTTAAGGGTGGTGTGTGAGAAAATTCGCACCTATGATGGTACGGGAAGGAAGTGCGGATGAGTGGCGGATCATCCAAGGTCTAGTAGAGGGCACAATAATAGCGAAGCAGCTTCCCCAGTTTTTGAAACGTATCATGAAAATTGAAGAGCAAGTAAATCTGGTGCATACGATCAGGGCTCAAGTTGAAGGTTGCCTCGTACTGGATCTACGAGGCGAAAGCCCAATAAAGGAAGCCTTCTTGAGTGCCAAAAGTATCCAAGAAAGTATAGCGACAGCTGCGGCGACGAGAGGGTCAGGGAGCGTGGCTCTATGGAAAATGGTAGCGCAGATCAAAAACATCAGCTACGACAGTAGAAACCATGCCCTATACTTCCATTTTTTACGCGGGATATGGCAAGGAAATTTGATGGAATAACGGTACCATTCCATAGATATGATCATGCGTTACGAAATTTGCACCAACAAGTGCCTACTATCAGTGGATCGGCGTGGGAATTGCAACGAGACAGTAATGGGGAAAGTTTCGAACATAGGTTATTATTCGTGTGTGCTAAAGAACGTGACACGTTCAGTGGACTTACTGAAGCTTTCGAGTTTTTTAAAAAGGTTCTAGGCATGGAGTTCCAGTTAGATGATCTCGATAAAAGTGGACCCTTTTCAGATACATCAACGTTGTGGGAATAGTCGGACGCCTGTCCGACGGCACTATTGGACGTAAGGCGTATTTACTGGGGTCAAACGATGATTGTTATTGAACACCCGTCTATGCGTGGCAAGAAACAATGTCTTCGTTGTGGAGAGATCGGTCACCCAATGCGGAAATGTGTTACCCCACTTTCAGAACTACTCAAGAAAAACTGATTCAGGTAAAACTGGAGGACCTAAAACAATTCGCATCGCCTACAACTACGTTTCGAAGCATGATGGAGTTGAGGGCACAAGTTAAAGCGGTGAGGGAGAAGCATGTGGCGGACACAGTGGATGAAGCCCCACGAGAGGAGATGGATACGAACGAGAGTGACGCAGGAGGAAAACCGGTAGTAACATGTGTTACCCCATGTAAAAATTCGGAATCGAGAGCTAGGACAGAGGAGGTGCAGACGGCAGATACCTCCAGTCAGCCGGTGCAGCAACAGAAACCATTGCCCGACTGGATTACTGTTACTACGAAGAAAAGTCGGGCACAGGTTCGAAAACCTCTGGTCGACGAAGAGGAGGAAAAGGCACCAATTCCAAACGTAGCCTCAAGTTTACAACACGACATTTAGCGGTCAAGAGAGAGTACTTCACAACGAGCAAGTAACAGCCAACCGACCGTACAGGCGAAGGACGCAAAGGATAAGTGACTACCAAGCACAAGACCAAGCTGGAGAAGAAGAAGGAACGAGAACAGCAGGCGGTGATTCTCCAGAAAAAGGCGAGTGCACTAATCATGCTTGAAGGAAGAGTGAAGACCTTCATTACTTCAGTAATGGATGAAATCGAACGGGAAGAGGGGTCTGTCAGTATGTATGAACCAATGGACATAGAGGGTGAACCCCAACAAGAGTTAACAACTGTTACAAGGGTACTGGAATTACTAGGCCTGAAGAGGACGCCAACACCTGCAACCGGTAATTGCCAACTTTATGCAGTATGTCAAGCCCTTACCTGCTCGGAGAAACTACAAGCAAATGTTGAGCTATTGGAGAAGATGACGAAGTACTTAAAGGAGGGCTGTTTAGCAAGATCTTTATTGGATTTCGATGATAAATTTTCACACGAGGCAAGGAAATCAACCCTCCATGAACTAGGACGTGCGAATTTGCGCATATCACCAAAGTAATCGAGAAAGTTATTTCAACAATATTTGCGGAAAGTAGCTCACGAATCCAAGAAAATATTCCTCGCAAATCGTGGGGGAGTAATGATACGCTAATGTCGATTAGTACTCTGTTACAAAGAGACATTTATGTGATCAGCCAGCCTCCAGGTGCTAAAGTGCCTGGGCTGCTCTTTTTTACACCAGAAACAAGGACAACAAGGGCGAAAACGTACCACATGAGTGGGGAATATCCCATTACAGTGAGTGTGTTTTATGAACGGATGCGAGCTTTTTTGAAAGATGAGGGGTTGCAGGATAACGATGGAAAAAGACCTATCATTTTGGAGTACAGTGGTCAACACTACTCAGCAATTTTAGGTGGAGAAAGAAGCATGCACATGGATGATATTGACATGAACAAAAGTAGCGATGATGACGAGTATGATGATGATAAGGTGGAAGTGGAGCCCGATCGACTTCCAGAATCGAATTCGCGAACTGCACCACAAGAGTTAGTGGAAAGTGATGAAGGCACGATGACAAATTATGGGAGTTATTCACCGTGGGACCCGGACGTTTGGGATGGAAATATTGAAGACCTACCTCAACGTCTGAACGGGCCAACCATTCACCATGTATTAAAGTGCGAAATAGCTGAAATCATTATGCTTAAGATCCAAGAATGTGTGAATTACTACATTTTCTCGCAGACACAGTCAGCAAGCTGTCTTTACCTGAACAAGAGAGTTTAATGGAAGCTAATCTCGCGGACCCAGACACAAGCACTAAGTTTTTACAGAAATATCAGATTTCTAAACCTATTCTCCAACAGTGGTACCAGAAAGTGTGGATGGATAATTAACCAGAACAGGAGACATTACAAATCTCGGATGGATCAACCTCAGATTCCGAATATAAGCATTCAGAGCAAGGAGAAAGTTCGCAGGACACTCCAGAATCCGGTGGGGGTAATAGTCCCATGTCAAAAAGAATCTGCCGTCGAGCAAACACTGAGGAGAGCAACGAATCAATGGAAATAGTTCCCGTTGAACGAGAATTGATGGACGAATTTATGAAATGTGAGAAGGAAGTGCCTTCGGCCTCAATATCGTTGGAAGATTTTAACATTACTTGGCACAATTTACTGCTTACATGGGAGCAACAAACTGGGATTCTTTTTCCATTGGTTAGTTGGAAAAGGAATCCCAGTTTGTGGATCAAGGCAGCCCAACTAGAAGCGAATCGCTTACTCCATTTAATAAAGGACATCCCAGGGTCACACTACATACTGGATAGCGTCCATTCCAGTGTGTTAGTGGAACTTACTAAACGGTGTAGAGAACAATGTTGGCTGGCGGTAGTAGATGCTGGGAAGCGTGAAGGGTTGATGGATATTAAGGGTCAATGGTTCTTGGAGTGGGAACAACGCTTTAATGTGATGAAAACAAAAGGACAAAAATTGGCGATTATGAACAGTTCGCAGGAATGGGCTCGATTAAGGAAAATTCAATTTGGTGGTAATACGGTGCTGAAGTTGCTCGCGCCGAGACAAGTCCTACTCCTAGCTACAATGATTATAAGCTCGCATTTGTTTGCAGAACAATTGGCGGCAATACTCGGAGATTGTTACCATCCAACAGACACCATTTTATGTTTACTTCAGAGGCATATTAAAGTTATGGAAATAAGCCCCGATTATGACGCAAAAGTGACTACATTAGAAAAAGGGGAGTTGGAGGCTTGGAAAGATCTTTTCACGTATGTAAATTCCATGGATCTTGTCCAATCAAATGCCAAGGGTGTTGCGAGTACAATGGTACATGAACAGCAGGATCTGGGTAGTTACTAAGGGCACAGCCAAGCATCCGTTTGTACCTCATCCGTATTATGATATGAAAAATCTAGATATTTTCACGAAACATCGACTTCTAAAGGATATGGAATATACACCAGTTATGGAGTCATTATCGACTAAATCTACTAATTCGACGACAATCATTTTAACTCAAAATGTACGGGGCTTCACGCAAAAAGATAAATCTGACTGGATGTACTCATGGCGACGGGGTGGATCGGAATATTGTGCGCACATAATTTTCCTTCAGGAGACACACATTGTCTCCACAAAGGAACGAGACGAAGTTTCGAAGAAATGGACACTCCTATGGGGTCATAACGGCCGAAATAAGACACTTTCTTACTGGAGTGTGTATCCTTATAAACAAGGAGGGGTGGCTGTTCTAGTATGTCCAACTCTGGCAGATCAAATCAGTCCATGCTTACATCAGCAATGGACAAATCGTGTTATTGTGGTGAAATGGAATGACTGTATATGAGTCAATATCTATGGACCTTCAAGTGATGCTAAAAGTCGAAAATCATTTTATGATGAATTACGAAATCTATTTCCTCGTAAACCCAAGAACTGTTTTGTCGGTGGGGACTTTAATTGTGTCGACACTCCAGCATTAGACCGTTTGGGGGGAACACGGTCGACTCGACCAGAGAGTAACGCTCTATCGCGGCTCATAACAGATTGGCAATTATGGGATGCTCGCCTGTTAATGATGCCTGTGATGGGAGAGATATCGATTGACCCTTCTGATCACTACACTTATTGGCGTGGAAATGAAGCTAGTCGGATAGATCGTTTTTACGTTTCGGGGCAGTGGAAACTTGGGTGGTCTGGGTAACTGTGGAAGCTCCACCAGTTTTTTCTGATCATAATAAGGTTTTTCTATGTCTTAAAGACCCAAGTATATCACGAACTCATCTGGCAAATAGAAGGATGTCATATCCATTTTCAGGTTCTAACGAGGATAAGATTCGAAGCATGATTACTGATTGTCTTACAACTAAAATGCTGCCTAATTATTCCGCCATAACATGGGACCACTGTATTGATGACTGTCGGGATACTATATACAAAGTTCGAAAGAAGGTAGCCAGAAGGAGGCGTAGGCGGCTTCGTCATCTTCAACGAACAGCTCGTGATAATGCGACTGTTAGAAGTTAGAAAACACATTGTTCATGCATTAGCGGAGGAGTTACATAAAGAACGGTCCTTTCGTCGAGGGTTACGTTTACATCGATCAGCTGCGGATGTCCGTTGGTTTTTCAAACGGACATCCATTTGGGAGCGAGATCAGACAGTGTCCAGAATTGTGGCATCATCTGGTCCACCTTTCGAGGATTCCCTCTCAATACCAGATAGATATGCAGCTACCTGACAGAACATTCTCAGCCACAGCCACAGAACTGTAAATAGTACCAGATTGATGGGGGAACTACGCCGCCTCATGGAGGTTCCACGTCACAGAAAGGTTACCAAGAAACAAAACACAATGTTACTGGCGGACATCCAAGAGGAAGATGTCGAATGGGCTATCAAGTGTATTGATCGCAGAAAAGCAGCCGGCCATGATGGGCTGGGCAATGACTTTTATAAGGATTTCGTGAACATTCTTATCGGACCCCTTACGAGAATTTTCAATGATATTTTAGCAGGTGCTAAGCCACCTCGGTCGTTTTTGAAGGCTGTAGTGATTCCATTACGTAAAAAAGGAGACTCAAGTGATGCCCTGGACTACCGGCCAATCTCTTTGTTGACAACAGGATAAAAACTCATCGCAAAAATCATAGCTCGTCGGCTTCAGTCATTCTTAGGGCAGTTGATAGGGGATACCCAACAAGGGTTTGCATCTGGTAGAAGAATGGATAAATCTGTAATAATGATGAAAGCGACTTTTGCGACATATCAGGATCAACAGAAGGTATCAGCAGCCCAGAGTGCTGGGATAATGTTTCTCGACTTCAGCAAGGCCTATGATACGGTTGATCGAAAATACATATTCTCGGTATTAAGTTTGTTCGGATTCTCGGACCATTTTATCGATTTAATGAATAGAATTCATGCAGGGACGACGGCGGAATTCATGGTCAATAATCAGTTCTCGAAGCCCCTGGAGGTTAAGTCAGGCATCCGGCAAGGGTGCCCATTAGCGCCTCTACTCTTTATCTTAGCAGTCGAGCCACTTGCTTTAGCTCTACTACAGGAAAAGAAGTTAGCAGGGATTAACCCTCTCAAATGCGATCACTCTATCCAACATCGATTCACTGCATTTGTGGATAAATTTTCGTCCGACATGCGAAACAAGTGCCTATTGCATTGAATGGAGTCCGGAGATTTGGAGATCTATCGGGTTTGCACGTTCAAGCAGCCAAAAGTAACTTTTTATTTCTAAATTCGGTTTATGTACCAAAAAAGCGGTACACCTTACCGGTTATACCGGAAAGAAAAACCATAAGATATTTAGGTTATTATTTTGGGTGGGCGAATTTACAAAGTGTAAATTGGGCACTGCGAATTCGGGGTATAAAAGGACGATTAGCAACAGCTACAGAATGCGGTACGGCTTTCATGGAAAGAGTTCAATTGTTTAACGTCATTGCGATTCCTTCTATTCTATTCACAGCTCGGATGTTTGATCCCCCGCGTGATGCACTACAAAAACTGGTCCATATTCAGAAGGCCTTTGTGTGGCGAAATAGCACCATCGGAGAGAAAGAGCGTAATAAGATATCGCCGACCTTACTATTCACCTCGCATGCGGCGGGGGGAGTAGGTCTTATATCGATTCCAGTGGCTTTACAGGTTCAACGACTAAAACTAGCTCATCAGTGGTTGATAGCTGCACGTGATTGTTATCAAAAGGCGTGGTTAGACTTGACTGGGATTGGTACAGACAACTCAGCAGTACTAAGGATATCGCCATGTACAGGCTACACAGTTTGTCAAGCGGGGCGGTCAGTTGGTGCAGTGAGGACGCGATCAGTAGCAAGAACAGTCATGGAGTGGCCGGGACCGAAATCTGATCAAATCAACCAGTTACAGAGAGATACTCAAAAAGTATTACCAATGGTGATTGGAAAAATGGAAACAAGTTTGGGAATGAAGGGCCAAGGACTGCAACATAATGATGTGTTTAGTATCACATTGGATATAGATGAGTACCCCTATCACGACTTGCTTCCACGATCGATGGTTCAGTTCTGGGGGCCTACAGTTGGGGGTCCAACCCATGGATTCAAGAAACACGAGCGATGATGCTCATTCCACGGAAATTGGAGCGCATTCCGATAGTATCTATTCGGGAAATAGGGATCGTAAGACTAACAAAACAACTTTTGTATGGCAGGTACAAGGGGTTGAAGGAAAATCACATACGTGCGCCAAAATAGGACGATGGTTATGTGCAATCATTCTAGCGTCGCCAAGAGTGGAAATAGGTCATACAATTGGAGAACGGTTGTCAATTCTTCTCGATCGGGGACCGGCTTGTTTGGAATCTTTCAAGTGGACTTTAGTAGCACCTGGGTTGGTCCGAGGCACCGCGACGGTCGGCGGGGACTCATACAGCTTAACACAACAGGCGGATGGGATACTATGGAAAGTGATATCCAGTACAATTCCGGAAACTGATGATAACCCATCAATTCTGGAAAAGCTAGTGGTGTTGCAACCCCATCCGGACTTACATTTGATAGATTGGACGGTAGAGGACAATACACCGATTCGGAAGATATGGCCAAAATTACGAAGGTCCTTCCGAAAGTTGTACTATCACGGGATAGCACCACAATTGCAAACGTTATTGTCGAAGTGGAAAAATCGCTGTGATTCAAGTTCTTGGTGGACCAACATACAAGATGTGGAGCCTCAAAAGGTATGGGATCACGAGAATATGTTAACTAACTATCAGGTGTGGGTGCAGTTCAGGGCTGTAACCATGCAACTGAATACCTTACATATTCGGACGACCTCAGACAGACGATGTGAATTAGATGACAGCTGTACCAGTACAAGGACAGACATATGCCACATTCTCTGGGAATGTAAAAGGGCGAAGGCTTTCTGGCGGCGGCTGATCCAGCAGCGGAGAGGTCTCATGATTTCGGACACGGACTTGTCTACATTTCAAACAGCGGTGGTGTCTCGAAGTGCACCTCCCATAGGTTCAAGTATAAAGAAGGCGATGATGCAACAACATGGGTGGTATGACGAATCATATACAGCAGTTTTTCAACGACTTTGGAAAGGACTCTGTGGGATTGGTATCGCATGGTTATGGCAGCTAAGAAATCAAACAATTGTTTAAGGAATATTGAGGGACGCATACGATCATCTCGAGTTCATTCAGCGTCAATGCCGTGCCCAAGTCGAAGCAGTAGCAGAATACGAAGCAAGATTATATACAACTATGGAAGAAGGTATCCGACTGAAAATCAGTTCACAGTGCGTCTTCAATCAACCTCCAGCACCAGATATCGACTCCCCAAGTCCTGCCCAAGAACAACTATGTGTGTCAAGCGACAAATACACATCCAAGATGTCTGAGCCTAGACTACATTCTAGAATGCACATGTTCATAGTAGCTAATAGTTAAGACTAATTAGACTATATTTTACTACTACTACTACAACCCCAGTTATTGTGTGATATAACTTAGATACTCAACCACCACGTGATGTGTTCATAACGTTAATTCTGTAAGTGCATTATTATTATCACTATATGAGTACTACCTCTGCGCCATCAGGTACAGCCTGATGCGGTGTCTTTTGCAGCGTTTATGTGTTCCTGTGGGACCCAGAATGAAGACTTGGAAGAGTATTTTCGTCAACTACAGCGCTACAAGTGTAAACCAACGTTAGACGTCGTACACGCGTATTTGCTTGTGCCAAGTCGTGTAAAAGAGTGGAAAGAAATCCTTCGACGCTATGCTGTCGTACATGATGAAGACCCATTGTTTAAGCATCTTGCCATGAAATCCGACTTTCGAATTCAGTCGCTTGTAGCTGTGGCATTAGGACGATTGGGTCGATCTGAAGCGATGCTGCGCGTCTTTACCTCAATGAAAGTCCAAGGGATGGAGCCGAATATGCATGTCTATGGCGAAGCGCTGTTTGCGTATATTCGGCAAGATCAGTGGCGCCATGCGCTCATGTTATTTGACCATTTGTTTGAGCACCAGACGTCAGAGATGCAAGAGAAGCGAGTACTGGAAACGTTTCCAATGCTCTGGGATGCTGCAGTCTTGGCATGTATGAAAGGGGAGCAGATGGAGCGTGCTGAAATGCTATTCGACACGATTGGGAAGCAGCGCGTCTTGATTTCCATGACAACGGGGGAGCGCTTTGCGACGCGTGTTCCATCCGAGACGATCTGGAGATCGTTGCAATCCATTCCATCACTTCATCGAACCAAAACGAATAGTCGATTGAATCGCCGTGTGTTGAATGCCGTGCTTAAACGTGCCGTGGAAAAGAATGACAGCAACTTGGCGGAGAAAATTGTGACGGGGATGAATGACATGAAGATGCGGCCGAACTCAATGACCTTCGCCTTGATGCTGCGTTTATATGCGAACCGAGAAGACCAAGAAAAGTTTTACGACTGGTGGTGTAACATGGTAAGAGCTAAAGTCAGACGAACGTTGTTTATTTTCCGTGCGTTGCTGCAGCAACTGAGTGTGCTAAGTCTCGAGTGTGAAAACGTGAACTATCTCAATGTTTTGAAGAGTTTCTGCTTCAACGACAATCGAAAGACGTGAGCATTGAAGTAAAAAACGTTGAAACCCCTAGGGAATATGCAGCAGTTCTTGGCCGCTTTGCGTTGGATAGTATGGAACATTGTGGCATTGGGCCCGACACAATTTGCTTACAGAACTATCTGCTACTTAGTCAGGCACCGGAACATGTTGCTCGTGTTCTCGAGCTTGTAGAAACCGCAACGTTGGCTGTAAATGAGCAAGAAGAGTGCAAGGCCAAGAACGTTCATCTCTCTTCACGGTTGTTGTATACCTTGTTTACAGCATTGGGTAATTTTTCAGATCCGCAGCGTGTGCGCAAGCTCTTGGTACAAATGGTGAAAGATTTGCCTCGGGATCTTTCGGAAGATTCGATTGCTGCTTTTTGCGCTACAAACGACGCACTGCAGCTTTTACTGCTGTCTCACGGACAATCACATTTTATACTTTCTGACCAATGGCTTTACAAGTAAATCATCATCCGCCGAGGTGGAAAACTCTCGTCCAAGAAGCGTCGATGGAGTGATTGTCGACATGGCGACTCTATTGTGTGAGACCAAGAGGGTGACAATGGAAGCCGGATGTTTGGCATTCCTTCTTCAACACGTCGTGGAGCTTTCCAAGTGGCACCAAGCTGAACGAGACGTTTGAAATCTCGACGCAAGAAGAGATTCATGCCATGAAAAATTTGCTGCTTTGTGCCTTGGCAAAGTTTCCCATGTCCCAAGTTAGAGAATTTCTTCAAAATGTTATAGCAAAAGAGGACTTTGTTCATGTCGAAAGCATTCTTGACGAATAGACGACAGCTTTATCTAACTAAGTAACAACTTCTGAAGTACTACTTGAAGTACTACTAATAAAGAAAGCGTTGCTAGTCAAAATTGCTGCTTCTCCGTTCATGCTCTATTATTTTTGCTAAGCAATCTCTATGATGTTGCTCTACCATTCTTGCTAAAAAACGATTACAGCAGTCCTTTCTAAGTGACACGTACCAAGTGAAATTTTTCGTTTTGCAAGAATTTGTTTATTAATGCACAAGAAAAATGGGGGATTTCCATATTTTTATTTTCACTTAAACTATGAAGCTTAGTGCAATACAGTATTAGAACAGCATCGTATTATCGGCTATCGGCATATCCCCCCTATTACATGCCACAAGAATAATGGGTTTTGGCCATAAACAGAATGTGCGAAATTAGTGTGACTTACTGGAGAATATTAAAAAAGCAAAATTAGTGTGGCCCATGGTATTTGCGCAGCCACACTATTTTCTAATGACACTTTTTACTGTAAGGTAAATTTGGGGCCTTCTTTAATTTCTGTACACTGTTGTAGTCATAACTTTTCTCCTATCTATAATCTGTCGCAAAAAAAATATTGGGTAAAAGTCCAACGAATCAGGATTTTTTATAGCCGTTTATCTATCGCTAATGGGCTAATGCATCAAAAATATTAACTCTTTCTGTTCGCGTCACTTTACGCTCGTTTATTCTGAATTGTCTGTTCTCTACTATGTATTTTTGTCGACTTGGTGTGTTTCTTTTCTTTACCAGGGACGCCCGTTTACAGTGGTCTAGTGGTACTCTTGACCCTGAGGTCGCGGGTTCGATCCGGGCCTCAAAACTCAGCCAGACGCCCGCTTACACACACAGAACTTCATCCGCAAAAGTACAATTTGGGGCCGCTTTTTTATATGAGCTTTTGTATACACCCCTTTTAATATTAGCAAAAACAAATCTACCAATCGGTACTCTGTCATTTTGTTCATTTCTACCAATTGGTACGCTGACATTTTTTTTGTCAACGCTTATTGGGCAAAACCAGGAGCGGCCCCAAATTGGCAGGAGGCCCCAATTTGGCAGTTTACCTTAGCTTTTTTTGTATTATTTTTTTAAGCTACAAAAGAAACCCTATCCGCAGCAGATACAATTGTAACTTGCCCCTTACAGTCGGGTCTCACTATAACAGCCCTATCCGTCTGCTTACTTTTTGGCTGCTATAGTGAACGGCTGTTATCTGCGTATAACAGCTTTGGAGATATGTATGGCTGGCGGAAATCCGTATGTCAAAAATCATGGCTGTTACAGCGGATTGCTGTTACAACAGTGGCTGTTATAGTGAGACCCGACTGTAGTTAAAACAAAAAGAAGTTACCGATTAAATCTTAGCGTTTAGTGACCACTTGAGTTTGATTCATCTAAAGTGCTATCATCAGAAATCAAACTTTCCGTGAAAATGGGTCGCTCGCCCAACTGATTTTTCTGAGCTAGAATACGGGCACGGGCTATATCAGCAGCGTTCATACTAGTGACCTCACTCATGCACGCCGTACAGAATGTCACCTTCCGCTGCGAGAGTAAAAGATCTGGATCCACAAAGCTCAGCTTTCGGGTGATTTTGCACGCACTACAAACAAAACCAAAGCATAGCTTGCACGAGCTGTCGCTTTTACCAAAGTCTCCAATGTGGCGTCTCGAGAGTGGTGTCATACATGTAACACAAATGCGATCTCTCTTTGGTGTACCATGTATCCTGGACTCCGAGTACTTTTTGTCCAGCATAAACGTAAGCTTGCGCATCTGTCCGCAATAAGCATACTTTAGACAAGACTGGAACCCGCTCGCCACACCTGACACAGCGAGCTTGCCAACCATTCCACTATCACCAGGATCCATAACTGCAGTCGCGTACATTTCCATCGTATTATTACTGATCTGTTGCCAAAATCCGACAATTGACATGTTACCACGAACTCGATTGGGGAGCTCGTGAGTATGCGGAAAGCTTACCGAATGGAGCAAATGATAGCCGATACGCTCTCCTTGTACGCCGTGAATGAAGCCTGTTCCCTCTAAATACACATAGTCGCGGTTTTTCACATACTTAGTGGAGCGGAGCGGAATATCAATCTCCATCCACTTGATCACAAGCGACTGGAATGGCTTCTCCTCAGTAGGCAGAAGTATGTCGTCAAGTACAGCTGCTCCACTAAGATCTTCGACATATGAAGCCTTGACACGCATTGTCTCCAGGTCTTCACTAACGACACCGAACATCAAGTCATCCAGCTTCCCCTCCATCGTACCGATGCACAAAAGCATTGGTAGTCCAGATCCCGAGGGTTCGTTTTCTGTAGCATCCATGGAAGTTCCCAATCGTTCAGAATACAACTTGACCTTTTCGCCTTCTTTGCATAGTTTCCAGCGATTACTATTCACCGTGCGTTGCCCAGTGGTGGCGAATTTGGTGTAGAGTTCATAACTACTCGCGATGCGTTGGTGAGCCAAATCTTCTAGTTGAGAACGATCCGCCGAGGTCAAATTCAGCTCTTGGAACGGATTGACAACAAACCGGCCTTTCATTCGTTCTGAAGTGTACAATGGACACTCGGTAGCAAATACTGAAGTGGCGAGAGCTGCTGGGGTGACCGTCTGCCTTCTAAAAGAACGGCCCTACGTGGCACTAATCCACTACTCATCCGTTAACACAGAGACGAGACTAGATGATCTCTATGGGCTACAAGGGGTCGATGCTAATCATTTGGAAATAAACGAAGCGAAAAGTACTCGATTCGTCGCTTTAGGGTATCAACAGTAAACTCGTAGTTTCGTTTTATAACGAATCCAACAATGGTTCACGGTGGGGCTACACTCTCTAGACTGTACATGTGTCAGTACGCTTTGGTATAATCATGCTTCTCATCGTACTCTACGAATAACGGAACGTCAGCACCTCGGACGCAAATCGTTTCTTGGAAGCACAAATCTTACAGCTGGACTTAGAAACAGCTAACTTAGAAGAACTTCTTAAAATACCCACAGAATTCCTTTTCAGCCCAATACAAATTGAATTCGGTAAACCTTCCAGGTTGCTTGCTGTGTTCGCTACAGTTTATTTTATGCGTAATAATGTGTACAAATGTATTGCCAAAAACAGACGAGACGAGACCGTGCTGCGACAAGGATACATGAATGTGTGACCACCTGCAGCGAAAACTATTTCTCACAGCATTAGACCTCACGCGTACTGTCGACCATGACTAGGTCATTGTTATTAGTAATAATGGTAATAACTTATTACCACCGCATACTAACTGGTATTGTGCTGTGTGTATATTAAGGTTCCAATTTCTAATTATTTTTGACAGCAACTGGAAATGACAAAATTTATATGTTTTTGCTCTTGCCGTTCTAAGGGTGTAGTGTTTACTCTCCAGCGCAACTTCGTGAAGCTGGTAATAAATCAACAGCATTGACCTCCAGATGCAGCAGTTGTAGGTATTTTTGATTGGCTGATTTTTGCATGGAAGCACCCAATCGAAAAGATAGAAGGTAATACTATAACGCCGTGAGAACCACTTGTGTAGAAGCCAGAGACCAGGGCTGGTAAAAACCTAGATTTTTTGGAACCGAAAAGTAGGTTTGAATAAAACCTAACTAAAACCTAGATTGCGCAGTTTGCACATCCCAGACGTTAGGGCAAGCTTGAATCCGTCTTAAATATCAAATTCTACGAGGATTACATCTGATTATTACTTTCTGTGTTGTTATCCATATTTGGCGTTCAGAGGTCAGCAAGAAAGTGGCGATAAGATCTCTGCAATTGAGTCATGAAAATTTATGAGGTTGAAATTCTGATATCTGATGACTCAATGACTAAAACCTATTTTTGCCAGCCGATTGAATTTTAGGTTTTATTCCAAACCTGATTAAAACCTAATGCATTAAAACCTATGCTTGCCAGCCCTGCCAGAGACAAGTTCAGTCGTCATAAGACAGGCCCAAAAAAATGTGCAAGCCCATGTGTCAATGTGCTCGTAGGATATGCTTCTGCATTGATACTTCCGTGATCGCTGGCCGTTGCCTCGTGGGAAATTTCCATTCCCTTTGAACTCATTGAGCGCCACCAAACGAATTTGGGGTTGCATGGTCCTTTGCCAAGAAACTGGAGATTTCCTGCTCAAAATAAGGTAGTTAGTAAAACTTTCGCGCTCGGCAATGGGATATGAATAATTTTACAGTTAAACGAAGGGAAACACTAAGGGCACCGCACAATAATGATTTGGGCACCGAGTCGGACTTAGTCGAATATATAGTGTAAATATAATTGGACAAAAAAAACTTAAATACTTGTATTGACTTTTTTGTTCATCATTGTTCTATACCTCTTCACACACATGTCAAGTTTCTTGTCATTCGAGACATCATCTTCGTTTCGGTCTCTGTGATGCACTCATTTTCTAGCGTAAAACGGATAGGTGAAATGAAAAATGTAAATACACTAATACCACCACAAATAGGACGATTTTTTGTGCCATAACTAATAGTACCAACGAAATGTTGCAATTATAATCGTACTTATTCACTCTTTGTAAGAACACTTAATTACAGTAGAAGAATGAATATGTTTTGCAAGCAGTTTATTCGTTTATGTAAAAAGCTTTCAATTAATTAAAACAATGATCCTTGCTAATAGTATTTATAGCAAATTATACTTAAAAGAGGGAGGGACGGGATGAAACATCTAATTCCTTTTACTAGATAAACTAAGATAAAAACACATTTGCTAGAGATAATTGGCTTAATTGTTAAATGTTTTTCAGACTGCAACTATCAGAGAATTTATTTGCTGTGAGAGTTATAACTTTCTGCGACTTTATTGCCAACTTGAATGCAAAACTATTTACCGTCGTACAATTTAAGTATTTTTAACACACTTATGCTACATCGACGATCGAAGCAAAGTATTAAACGGTGTCTAAATTACCCCTAGACTCCTTGTAACGTTGTCCTAAGTCTGAGAACAAAGTACCCAAGCATATGATAGCGTTGGTTGGTCGTATGCCATTATACGTCGAAAATCTAAGCACTTCAAGATAATTGCGAATATAGCCTTTTATGTCGAGAAATTAATTCGGCTAAGTCCGATTGGGTGCCCAAACCAATTTTAGACGGTGCCCTTAGTGTTTCCCTAAACGAAATAGAATTTCGCTCCTATACACTGCGTATAATCTGACCTTTCCTATGTGACAACAAGTTGCGATTGTTTTGACCAGAACATGGACTTGTTGAGTGAAAAGGACGACGGCTTGGTACACTGGCAGGGCTCAACTAATAAAGATTCGTAAAGAGATAGATAGGTTATCCCTTAAATTCTAGAACTGCCAAACTTGAAAAACACATAGCTTTACACTTCGATTGAAGGAAGCTTGGCGACTCGCATACTGGGTGATTTGCAAGCGTTTGAAATCATAGCCATAACAAATACAGGTAGTTATTTGACTATTCTTTTAAGCGAGTCGTCAACGGGCTGGGCTTGTCAATAGCTTCGAAAGGATCGACACTAAATCCGCTCGATTTATTCGATCCACATATCCTTTCCCGCTTGGAAGCCAGCCTGATTCGCAGTACTATAGCGTCCGATTTTATAGCTTCTCCAGCATGTCGTAGATGAAATGTTCGGAGCTATAGGATTTGAGAAACTCGCTGCCGTAGACCATTTCATAGATCATCCAATCGTCCAGTTTGAGGTTTTCGTTTTGGTATAGCAACCTCACCATCTTCTCCACTTGAGCAGGATCCGATCCAATCGCTTCAAAATTCTTCTTATTCATTCGCAGCATTTCTAAAACTCTATCCATACTTGAGGCATGAGACACGCCCTTTTTTCTCTTCAAACGCGAGGATCTGTAAAGAGGGTACAATTGCTCGAAGAACTCGCTTCCTAAAGCCATATAAAAATTGCGTATCATGGCGTCCATGGAAGGAGAGGTTGGATCAAAAAGGAATTTTGTCTTGTCGATAACTTTTTTGGGGTCAATCTTCCATTTCTGAATCAACGCTTGCGTCGGCAACGATTCGATAAGAGACTTAGCCAGCTTGTATAAATTTCCATTAGTGTCGTCCAGTTGTTTTTTCACCCGTACACTGTCAAGCAGCGCTCGTAGATCATCATCGTAGGCAACGGCGCGATCCAACGTCATACTCATCCCTTCCAAATTCTTTTCCTTCAGCAAATTCGCATGCAGCTCTTTCAGCTTTTCAGTAGGCGTTCGATCCAATAGCTTCTGTAATTTCGCACTCGCCTTTTCCAATACTTCGCGTGTACGATGATATTCTTCCGCTGACATTTTAGATCGTACACCTCCCGGAAACAGCGACTTCAACTCCACTGGTGACTTTTCAATCCTTTCTTCATTCAAGGTTTCCGGCATCCTATCGTTCGCGCGAAGCATTCGTTTGCCTTCGCTGTGAGCTGCAGTACTGTGACCTACTGTCAATTCAGACGTCTGGTCAACAGCGGAGGTCGATAGAGCATTACTGTGTGCGGATACAGCGAGAGCAAGTGTGACAAATAAGACTTGCCTCATCGGAAGAATGGAGATAAAACGTTGGAGTGTTCAGCTCGAGGGAAATTAGGTAATTGGTTCTCACGGTTGGAATGTAGGTACTTCGTAGGTCAATGAATACGACCAATCAGCGCGAACCTACAGCCTGCGAACCGTGAGTACCTTTTACCTGCAAGAATGCCACCAAATTTTTATATTAGCCAATGGCAGGAAAGTTGCCTACGCACCAAGTGGCGAAGGCTGGCACGAGAGGCGCTGCTACCCTTTGGATGGAAGCAATCGCGCTCAACCGCGTGCCCTCTTGATATGATGTGATGGTTTTGACACTTTGTCTCACTGGAATAGTGCAACTGCTGCACACGCTCAAGATTCGGTCATCAGATGGCAACCATACGCTACTAAACATAGTCAAGAACCCCGTGACAAGGTACTTACTGGCGAATTGTAAGAAGTACACACTATCGCGCATCGGTGCTCTGGTAAATTCGTGGGAGTGGGTTGAGACGTTGCCTAAGGACGAGCCGTTCATTTTTGGTGCCATGGCCCATGGTCACGTGTCCAAGGAAAACTGCAACTATGTACGTTGTATTATTGATTTGCAAAAGATACGAATCTGTGATTTTAATTACTGTGCTCTTTTGAGCTGGATGAGACCATTTCAATCTCGGAATACGCAATGGGCGGAGCTCAGGCCATATGTCGTCTGCTGAATAGCTTCGAACGTCATTGGGGCATCCTTTAACGAACTTGAAGTGTAGGTTTAGCTATACTGAAAAACGAGCGAGAATTTATATTGGTTGAATAATGGACATTGGGTTGTTTGTGCAGCTGAAGTGCTGAAACGCAATTCCTTATAAGAGATGTTTTATTCATACCCTCAATATGTGCTTTGGTAGTCTATTGTGATGTACTTCCTCGATCTTTTTCTTCATCTTGGCTGTTCTCAGACGTTTCGTTAATAGCGGCTGCCAACTAAATATACACAAGAGTTGTCATTACGTCAGTATCACAAAATAAAGAACAGTTTACCAGACATAGCAGCACAAACCTCCAGCTTACGCGCCGCGTGTAGAATCCAGATTTTTTATGGGACTGTGACGCAGTTGGCGTCGTAAACGCAGCCTACTGTGACAGGGACCCAATCACATCGAGCGAGCCTGTACGATCAGCGACCGAAAAATAGCCACCTGCACCGCCAATAACCAGTACAGATGATACCTGCCGCTGTTCGTAGAGGGCGCGGACCTTTGAGATAAACGGTGTGATGGGTTCTTTGTTCTTGGCCTCAAGTTGCTGCATCTTGCAGTCACGACTCATAAAGTTGGTGGCACAAGTATATTCGTCAAATAACAGCGTCGTAGCCCCCACTTCGAGCGCTTCAACGATATTGGCTGCCTGTGACGTACTGCCCGAAGCGTCAGCAGTCGAGAACCTTAGTCGTATCTTGCTGAAATGGCAAATTGTCGATAAAGGCACTGATATCTGTGCTCACGATACTACGCGAGTTTTCAGCGCAAATTTTCACGGCATTGGGATCCATAACAACAAAATCGCGCCCTTCCGATGGGATGTGGTTATACACCCCCATCTCTAGAGCTTTAAGCACTGTACTTTTTCCATGAAATCCACCACCAACTAGCAATGTCACACCCTGAGGTATCCCCATTCCCGTCACAACTTCACAGTGGGGCAGTGTAAAGGATTTTCGTAAAGATTCGGGCGATTTAAACGGAATAGCTTTATCGCTTTTAAGAGGAAGATCCGATGCTCCCGACTGTCGAGGCAAAATCGCTCCATCACGAACAAAATCTACCAGTCCAGCATATAGTGGACGTCACCAGATAGTTGTATATGTACTTCGTCCGGCAGGGTCAGGATTCCATGGGAAAGGTCAAGCCGTATACCGGCCGAGACCGTAGAATCCATCCTCAGTATAGCATATTGACCGGCTATTCAAGTGCTTCCAACCGATTACGAGACTGACGACAGATACCCAGACAATCACAAGCAAGAAATGTAGGAAAGTGTAGGTAGTCGCGTAGTCGGCCCTAGCACCACGTAAGTCTAATAAACACCGGTTAGTGCGTTTACGTTACTTGTTGGTCCGTAGTGCTGCCCTGTCGATTAGTACAGGTCGGGAGTATCCGAAGTGCGTGTTTCCTCCACCTATTTGCCTAGCGTGTTAGTGCTAGGCGTGCGGAAGTGCTCAGGACGTAGGAGTCCGAAGTGCTGTTTACTCGACAAAAATGAAAGTATATATTATGTAAAATTTAAGTGTAGTTTTGGCTAAAATACTACTTAACCTAAAATTCACAATATGCATAGAAACCACGATAATCTCGTTAGCAGGAATTTAAACGTCAGTTTTCACAACAGATCGCATCATCCAAAATTGCAACACTCCTTCCGAGAGTACCGGGGCTTCGTGTGCAAACCATATCAACGTAAGTGTAGAAAACGTAGGTTCATCAACAGCGCAACGTCGCCATAATCATAATAAACCATCATTTCAACCCGATTTGTCTGCTCAATTCTTGAACTCTTGGCGCATGTAACGTCTTTGTCAGCAGGTCCGCCATCATATTCCCGCTTGACACATGCTCGGGTTCCACAATTCCACGTTTCGTAAAGTCCTTCAGAAAATTTAACTTCACGTCAATATGTTTCGCACTTGCCGCGCTTTTTTTTTTGAGCTGCTTGATTGCGGCTTGGTTGTCAATCTTCAACACTATGGGCGTCTTCGTTTTAATACCCATTTCCTCGAAAAGCTCCTTCAAACCTAGCGCTTCTCTCCCACCTGCAGCAGCCGCGACAAACTCCAGTCGATAGGGAAACGGATCCCTGCTTCTTGCAACTCCACCCTGCTATAATTCCACATACGTAATTCACATTTGCGCTTATGCTTTTCCTATCCACGGTCAGCCGCATAATCGGCGTCGCTATAGCTCACGATTCGCAAAGGTAATTCCAATTCATTGTCTCCACGTAAATGTAACTTTAGGATCTTGCTGCCTTTCAAATATCTGGCAATTCGCTTCGCAACCTTGAAATCACTTAAACTTGGCGCGTGCGTGTGCCTTGTTGCACGGTGCACAGCGAACGATATGTCCGGCCGACAGATTCGAGAAATCCACAATAAACTCCCCACAAGGGACTGAAAATCCTTCACTGTAGGTCCTTTTCCACGAGAAATAGTCGGTAACATTTCACTTAATTCTTTCGTGTCTTCCAAATCCGAGATAGACGTTCTTACCACATTTGCGTCTTTTAAGCCATGCTTTTCAAGCATCTCCACGATAGTGCCCTCTTGGTCGATAGTGTATCCATCTGCAGGACCACCTAAAATTCTCATCCCGTGAAACTTCTCCACGTTACCTAAATCTTTTAACTACAAAACCTGCATTTTCTTAAAAAATCATCCACAAGCTTTGTCTCTGTTGCTGTAACCAGTAAATCATCAACGTATACACCAACCACGATCGTTCCCTTTTCGTCAATTCTCACGAAAATACAAGTGTCTGTCAGACACTGAGAAAAATCCATTTTCACTAAGGTTTCACACAATAAGTCGTACCATAGTCTTCCTGCCTGTTTCAGGCCGTAAAGATTTCGTTTCAATTTGAGCATTAGCTCCTCGAACTTGCAGCGCCCGGTTTTTCCAATGTGTCGTTCGAGATCTCCATACCTTGTGGTACTTGTAAGTAGATGTCGTAATTCTTCTCTGTGCTTGCCTTTGGATAGGCACTTGGAACATCTCCATGCCTCGCAGGCACATTTCACACAATTGATCGTATCAAAATAGTTTTCATATTATTTATCTCCATAACTGTTGAAAATGTGAAGAAATAATTTTCACCATACACCTGTTTGTCACCACGAGCCACCAGACGTGCCTTGTATCTCTCCACGGTACCGTCATTCTTAAGTTTAGTCTTGTAAACCCATTTGGTGGCAGGGCTGGCAAGCATAGGTTTTAATGCATTAGGTTTTAATCAGGTTTGGAATAAAACCTAAAATTCAATCGGCCGGCAAAAATAGGTTTTAGTAATTGAGTCATCAATTTCAACCTCAAAAATTTTCATGACTCAATTGCAGAGATCTTATCGCCACTTTCTTGCTGACCTCTGAACGCCAAATATGGATAACAACACAGAAAGTAATAATCAGATGTAATTCTCGTAGAATTTGATATATATTTTCATTTTAAGACGGATTCAAGCTTGCCCTAACGTCTGGGATGTGCAAACTGCGCAATCTAGGTTTTAGTTAGGTTTTATTCAGGTTTTATTCAAACCTACTTTTCGGTTCCAAAAAATCTAGGTTTTTACCAGCCCTGTTTGGTGGGCAAAGTCTTTATCTCATCTTTCCTTTCATTACTTCCCAGGTTTCGAGATCTTCTAGGGCTTTCAATTCTGCCCTCTCAGCTATTTTCCACTTTTCAGATTGGTTTCCCCTATGAGCTTCGAAATAGCTCTTAGGGTCTGGCGTTCCGGCAATCTTTCCACTGTCCGGGTTATCCACATCACACACTGCGAACACAAAGAATGAATTTTCTTCATTCATACCATCTTGTTTTTCTTCTTCACTCGAGGTACCATCTTTAGATGCTCTGCGCTGTTTTTCTTCCTCTTCGAATTCAATTAAATCTGTGTTTTCTTCACCTTTATTGTTGACTTCCTTGGTGGTAACTCTTGTCTTGATTTCTTTTCACGATTCTTGGCTGTTTTCTCCTTCGAAACTGAATTCTCTTCATTGTTTCCGTGACTTATTTCCACTTCGTTATTCACCATTCGTAACAGCTTCTCGTTTTCCTTTTCACCCAATGTTTCAACGTGATATACATGTCTTGTTGTAGTCACGACTCTGTCCTTCAGAAGTAACACTTTGTACCCCTTAGTTTCATCACTTTTTCCAAGAATCAACGCCTTCTCTGCGTGCTTTCCAAGTGATATGTTCTTTGCATCACGCCAAACCATGCACGGCGACCCAAAAATCACAATATCTGAGATATTTACCTTCTTTTTCGTGAGAACTTCAATCGGAGACATCTTTCGCAAATTTGCGCGTGTTGGACTTCGATTCAAAATGTAGCTGGCGTACTCTGCCGCCTCGGACCAAAACGTAAGTGGAACTCCAAATCCAAAAATCATACATCGAATCATATTGAAAATCATTCTATTCATGCGTTCTGCTTTTCCATTCGATGCAGGATTACCTGTTTCTGTAATCTGCCTTCTAACTCCAGTTCGCTTACAGAATAAATCCACGTTTCTATATTCCCCACCGCCATCAGTACGTAACACGTGAATTCGACAATTAAATTCGTTTTCAAACCATGATAAAAAGTGTTCAAATTTCTTGGCAGCTTGGTCTTTTGATTTCGCAGGAAAGACACGAACGTAATTCGAAAAATGATCCACAAAAACGATCAAATATTTATTTCCACGTCGATCCCTGGGCGTAATGGGCCCTTTCAGATCAGTGCAGATGACGCCACCGATTCTGTCTATCGGCGCGTTCTGCCCACTATCTTGTCTCGGTTGCTTCGTTCGGGTCCCTTTGCCCTCTGCACAAGTTAAAAAATTCGGTCTGCGCTTGTCGGTTAATTTTATACTAGATACCGGGTCTTTGGCCAATCTTTCCACCGTATCATAGGATAGATGCCCTAAACGTAAATGAAAATGGTGCAGTGACCCTTCTTGTGGTTCATCACGTTCGCTATTCTCCATAGTCGTCATAATCATGTTCGTAAATTTTTCACATACAGTCAAATCTTTCATCAAACTCAACTTCGCCGTGAACACACACCCAGTTACTTCCACATCGAACAATGTACTATTTCCATGCATCATCTTCATTGTTCTGCCAGTATCTTTGACTGTACACCCTTTTGTCTTGAGATTACCAAGCGAAATTAAAAATTTTCCCAACTTTGGCCCGTAATATGCTTCCGTAAGCAATATCGTCGAAAACTTACTCCTTAGACGCACTTTTCCGACCTTTGTCGCGCTCAATCTTGCTCCATCAGGCAGAAGTAGGTCTTCGTTCTTTCCACAATCCACTGCGTCTTCGAGAAACTCTTCACTCGACACGAGATGGCGACTTGCACCGCTGTCGATTATCCATACTTCTTTATCGTCCATTATATCCATTTTTGACATCTTTTGTGACCTTTTTCCATGTTCAATTGTCGATAGCACAAAATTTCTTTCGCCGTTTTCTTCTGTCCTTGATCTTGACTTGCGCTCGAAACTCTTGTTCTGCGCCCTGCGATTTCCCTGTCAACAATATTTCTGTGTATGGCCTTCCATACCGCATGTGAAGCATGTTTGCTTCTTCTTTCTTTCATCCACGAAATTCACCACACTTCTTGCTTGCTTTTTACTGCGCCGTCCTCCAATTCTTGCGCCCACGCAATAAGTTCTTGTGCATGCAATATATAGTCCATGCTCTGCGGGTTGTAGCGTATCATTAAACCCATCTTTAAACCGGGAGCTGCATATTTCACAATATTCTCGACAATAAGTCGCTCGTGTGATCCATTTTCACGTGCCAGCGCCACTAGATATAGAAAATGCTGGTTCCATGACTACCGAGCATCCTTCTCTTGTGCGAAAAGCACTGCAGCCTGTTGATGCGTAATATTTACCTTAAACGCATGATAAAGTTGATCCAAAACGTAATAGAGCTCCTGTGATATTTGCCGCCAAGTCATGATGTTAGCTTGAAAGTAGCTGTATGCTTCGCCCTCCAAATGCTCAATCAATTTGTTAACTTTAAGACGCTCCGCCCACACAAATCCAGACGAGAGTTGCGCCACATCCACTGCCTTGATAAACAGGTAGGCCCATTGCCTAAAACCTGCACTCAATCCAGGATAAATTTCTTCACCAGTAACATTTTTAATCGTTAACTTGGGTATTCTCATTATTTCCATTTCGGCACACGTTTCGCCTTTCTTGATTTTCGTACATCCGTGGCTCGTTCCTTCCCGGCGCTTGCCACGCTCGATGCCGTTATCTCCACCCAATTCCTCCATCGTCATCCGTTTTCCAAACGGGCCATTGTTCTTCACTGCTTCCTTGAAAATACTGTCATGATCTGAACTCTTCGGCTTGGGCGAAATTATTGATGCGCAATCTTGCGACTTTTCTTCTTCCATGGCTTCAATTTTGTTTTCCAAACGCTAGATGTACGCCATCATAGCTGTCACGGCCACTTCTTCGTCAACCATTTTTCACTTAATCAAATCTTATAACCACAAGAGAGAAAAATTGTGCGAAAACGAAATAAACCAATGTCTCCCTTCGGCACAGGGGACTTCCACCGAGAATCGTACTTTGAACGAAAACGTTAGTAAAACTTCGAAAACTTAACAAAACCAGTCCTGAACCCCGTAACATGGGCTCATAACCTGTAGGAAAGTGTAGGTAGTCGCGTAGTCGGCCCTAGCGCCACGTAAGTCTAATAAACACCGGTTAGTGCGTTTACGTTACTTGTTGGTCCGTAGTGCTGCCCTGTCGATTAGTACAGGTCGGGAGTATCCGAAGTGCGTGTTTCCTCCACCTATTTGCCTAGTGTGTCAGTGCTAGGCGTGCGGAAGTGCTCAGGACGTAGGTGTCCGAAGTGCTGTTTACTCGACAAAAATGAAAGTATATATTATGTAAAATTTAAGTGTAGTTTTGGCTAAAATACTACTTAACCTAAAATTCACAATATGCATAGAAACCACGATAATCTCGTTAGCAGGAATTTAAACGTCAGTTTTCACAACAGATCACATCATCCAAAATTCCAACAAGAAAGCGAATGATAATTGCTTGCTGTTCCCGTTACGGCGTGAGACGGTTTTTAAAGTGTTCCGGAGTAAGTGCAAAGAGCGTGCGGCTAACCAAGAAAATCTTGCTAGTGCATAGCTGGGGTTTAGATTAGAAAAGTTTTTCTAAATTGAAACCTAATGTACTGAGATAAGATCTTCACTTTATTATCTTATTGAATAAAGTTAACAACAAGTAATCTCGGGCGTATATTGTGCTGCACGTCGGATAATTATATTGGCGCATAAGTGTAAATGTATCGAGTAATGTAAATCCTGGAAAAAATTGTTCTCAATACTAGAGGATAAAGGTACTGCCATCACAATAATATGGCTGCATTCAAAAATAGCTATACGATGCTATCTCAATGAGTTGAAGAGACTTGCGAAACCTGGGGACATTCTCAAGCTCATTTTTGTCTGTGTCGCGATTCTCCGAATGAGGCCGTTAGTCGAAATTGAGCGCGCTGACGTGACGCTCGGTGTTGGCAAGGACAAATGCACGTGTGACTTTGTCCTCGACTCGTTTCAGCTCGTCAAGTCGGGCATGCTCGCTGAGACGCGGTTTTTGCCCCACATTTTTCACTTTTCCACGCATCAAAAAGACCAGATGAATGACGAGACGCTCGAGATGCCGAAGGATTGTTTAAGTGGGTCAGAAGCATGAGTTTGTACCATCCATCGTCCAAAGTTGTGAAACCAAAGCTCGAAGCGCTACGGATTGCCGAAGGCAAGTTGGAAGCTGCTCTGACACGGCTACAGAGCTCAGAAGACAAGCTCCAAGCGTGTCAGACCATGTTACGTCGCTTACAAACCGACTTTAAATCGCAAATGGTCGAGAAAAGCACGCGTTGAAGCGTTTGCACAAGCAACGGAGCGGAAAATGGCATAAGCAACAGCATTGATTCGAGGCCTTGATGGAGATAAAAAGCGGTGGACGGACGAGTCGAATCGATTCGTCGAGAGAACGCACCATCTTGTGGGCGATTATTGTGCCTTCGCGGCTGCATTTTTGTGCTATTGTGGACCATTAACCGGGAATACCGTGATCTGTTGCTCCGGGAACGTCTTTTATTCGAACAGGGGGCCTTGTCGACGTCGTCTGAGACCCGTTCTTCACTCATCCCATGGACAAAAGGCTTGGTGTTGGACGCGTTTCTTGCTAATGCAGGCACAATTACCGACTGGAAACTCCAAGGCTTGTCCTCGGACCCGTTCTCGATCGAAAATGGTCTCTTGGTGACGCGTGCGCCCCGTTTTCCATTGGTTATGTTATCGCAAGGCCAAGCCGTCTCGTGGTTTTTGTGTCGCGAAGCTTCGCGTCTTCCTTCCATGGGTCTGGTCACGACAATGTGTGGACACTTGCGTGACCTTCTCGAACAGTGTATTGGCGAAGGCAAAGCGTTGATTTCCTTGACTGTATGGACGACAGTGATCTCGATCCTGTCTTTGGGAATCTACTGGATAAAGACTTTATTCTCCGAGGCAAAAGGCAAGTTCGTCAAGCTCCTTGATCGTATCTGTGAGTACCACGACGCATTTGCCTTGTATCTCACGACCCGCGTGGCCAATCCACACTTGTCGCCTGAACTCCAAGCTCTCGCACACACTCGTGATAGACTTTACCGTGACTCAACCAGGTCTGGAAGAGCAACTCTTAAGTCACGTGCTTCGACAAGAACAGCGATCGCTTGAAGAGCAAATGGAACGCGTTCAAGGCGAGCTCCATGCACATGCCAAAGATTTGTTTTGGTCGAGCTCGATGCCTTGTTACTCGAACGGCTTACTGCAAGTGAAGCGAATTTGCTCGACGACATGGCCCTTGTTTCCGTCTTGGCCAATACAAAAGCCAAAGCCATGGCAATCCATGAAAAATGCTCCTTTCCGAGCAAGTAAAACGTGGCATTGTTGACAAGCGACAACAGTATCGTCCTGTGGCGACTCGTGGCGCAGTTCTCTACTTGACGCTCGTCGAGTTTGTCGCAGTTGATACCATGTATCAAACGTCCTTGGACCAATTCGTGCACTTGTTTGGACGTGCCATCGACCAAGCCGAGCACTCGACGCTCGCGTCCAAGCGAGCCGCGTATATCCTCGAAACCCTCACGTACACAGTCTTTTACGTGGCAAGACTCAAGTTACCACAAAGTATGAAGAAGACAACATTTAACGTGGATGTGCTGTCAAAATATGAGCCAACGCCCGAGAGGTTTCGTAGTCGACCTATACCAAAAGCGTCCAAATTCGTGGATAACGACACCGCGGATAACCTTCAAGCTATCGAGCGCCTATTGAGGAGAAGTCAGTTTAATCGCCAACCACACTGGCGCGTCCAATGGCATGGAGAAACAGAAGAAGAAGCAAGTTGGGAGAAAGAGAAGAACATTCGCCATGTCTCCCACTGGAAGGATCTCGTCGCCGATTTCAAGCAGCGTCAACGAGATCAAATCGGGGAGGATGTCAGGACCAGTAATTTAGACTGGACCGCAACCAGTCATTTTATTTTTGACTTAAAAACCATTCATTTTTCTTATTGCATATTGTATATGGGTTATACTAAAACTAGGTATAACATGTTTGCGCAAGTAGGATAGGCGATACCATTAGGTGTGGGTTACACCAACAAAACTAATGGTTAGGAAAGGTTAAACAAAATTCAGTCTTTAATTTTCCAACCAACGCCGCAAGTCATTACACTCAGCACTTGCAGTACCACAATGCACCCAGAATCTCTATGAATGGGGCCATCAAGCCAACACGACGCCCCGCTCGAGTTTTTTCGACCGTCTTGGCTGTGACACGGAGATCATTAAAGCCGCCATCCTCCTCACTGGGGCCTTACATGACACCAAGACCCACGTTCAAGACTATTTCGCTGCGTTTCAAGCATATGATTGTCTCTGGATAGACGACAAGGAGCTGCGGTACACGCAATTCCGCCACCGTCGTCCTCTGCTGTCGGACTACGAGACGGAATTGCAGCAATTTCAGACCCTCGAAGCCCAGCACGCGCTTCTGGCGCCCGTGCACAACATTGCCGTTTTTTCTTGCATAAAACGCATCTTAAGCTCCAGCTTCGAAACGAATGTCGTCACTGGCGGGTCCACTACGCGGAAAAAGTGCACGAGCAAGCACGGACGGCTTGTTTCGTCTCATGGACGTGATTCGTACCACGAGAGTACACCTCGCGACGCACGTTACGTCAGTTGAGGCTTTTTTGTTTCGTTCTGGATGTTCTCAACGACGTGCGAGAGCAGGAAGCAGCCATCGAGATGGAATTGAGTCCCATTGACGCCATGTACGCGATGCTTGAGCGCTTTTAGCCCCCTGGATCCATGGAAACCGATGAGCAGGAGCTCAAAACTCACGTTCAAAACGCGTGACAACAGCTTGTTGAAGAGGCTGAAGAAGTAGCCGATCACGTGGCCGCTAGACAGGGAAACTTTAAGCAAGAATTGATGAACGACGTGCGAGCATTCCAGACTGAAGTCGCTGCGTTCGAGGCGACTATGAAGCAAATGAACCGATGGTCGTGGGGCTTGACCCGATGGAAGCCATGGAACGACTCGCTCGCTTCACCAAATTGCTGAGCGTTTGTGAAGGAAAACAACCAGGGTTTCGAGCGGGAGAAAATGTGTCTGGACTGCGAGGGACAGAGTACCCCGGTCTCAAACGCTCAAGTCAGCTACTCGAGGAGCTCGAAGGCAGTCAGCTACAGCTTCCAGCTATCGCAGGACAAAAGGGATTATGGATCAAACGGCCAAGAAACAGAGTGCAACGTTGACCGAGCTCTCGTCCTGGTGTATCTCGGATCTCGTGATCTCTGTCGCCTTGTCAAAGACATGAAAGTAGTGGACGCACACGACTTTGAGTGGCTTAAACAAGCACGTTTCTATTGGCGACCAAAGCAATACAAAGGAGCATTTGACACGTGCGTTCTGTCGATTGGTGACGTTGACTTTTTCTATGCGTTCGAGTATCTCGGGTGCAAAGAGCGACTTGTCATGACCCCATTGACCGACCGAGCGTACATGACACTGTCCCAAGCTCTCAGGATGTCCTTGGGGAGAGCTCCTGCGGGTCTCGCAAGCACAGGCAAGACCGAGACGGTCAAAGATCTTGGAAGTCTCGGCATGTATGTGATTGTAACCAATTGTATCGACCACCAACAGTATGCGGACGTGGCCAAGATGTTGAAAAACCTGTGTCAAGGCGGCTTCTGGTGCTGTTTTGATGAATTCAATCGGATTGAGCTCCCCGTGCTCTCGGTCGTGGCGCACCAAGTGCTTGCGATCATCACAGTCAAACGCCTTCACGCTCGTACGTTTGCGTTTCCAGGGGATGCTGTGCCTCTTCGTCTTGAGAGGGACATGGCGTACTTTATCACCATGAATCCCGGCTATCAAGGCCGTCAAGAATTACCCGAGAACCTCAAAGCGCTCTTTCGAACAGTGGCCAATGAAGGTCCCCGATCGAGGAAAATCATCATCAAAGTACGGCTCTGTGCCGTGGGCTACACTTCGTTTGCGGCTCTAGCACGGAAATTCAAGACCCTCTACCGTGTCTGCGAAGATCAATTGTCCAAACAGCGTCACGATGACTTTGGACTGCGTAATACTCTCTCCGTGCTGCGGTCTGCAGGATCCAGGAAGCGCCAGCACGTGGACGTAGCCGAAGACTTGTTGATGATGACGACCTTACGGGAGATGAACCTCTCGAAGCTCGTGGCCTCGGATGTGTCTCTCTTTTTGTCGCTCTTGCAGGATCTTTCCCGTGGCATCAAGCCCCCACGTTCGTCTAGCAACCCGGACATGGTGGTAGAGATTCAGCAGGTCTTGGAACAAGACCAAAACTGACCGTCACCGGTCTTTTGGCGTACCAAGATCATGCAATTGTATGAGACGCAGGTCGTTCGTCATGGCATTGCGCTTGTGGGACGGGCAGGAGCGGGCAAGACGGAGATTGTCAACGTTGTCCAGACAGCATTGAAGACGTCCACTGGTACATGTTACCGTCAAGTGCGTTTGAATCCAAAGGCGATTCGTGCCGACGAGCTCTTTGGCAAGACGGATCGGGTGTCTGGGGAATGGATTTCCGGTGTCTTTGGCGCTTTGTGGGCAAACGCCAACGATCGAGAACAAAAGGACGTGACGTGGCTAGTCTGCGATGGCCCGGTGGATGCTGATTGGATTGAAAACTTGAACACAGTATTGGATGACAACAAGCTCGCTCTTGACGTTGGCAAAGGGCGATCGCTTAGCCAGGATGGAGAATTGCAAACTCGTGTTTGAAGTCGAAGATCCGCGCAATGCATCACCCGCTACGGTTTCTCGAGCAGGGATTGTCTACGTGAGTGAGACAGAGTTGGATTGGAAACCAATCGCCGATCGATGGCTTCGACAATGTCCAGAGCCACAACAACGTGCAGCACTGAGATTGAGTCTTTATACTCTTGTTGGAGGAGAGGAGGAGGAGGAGGAGGAGAATGCTGCCGATCGTCTCTTTGCCTTCTTGACACGACACTGTCAACCTGTTGTGAATGTCCCTCGTGTAGCCTTGATCCAGTCGTGTTTGAACCTGCTCGAGTCGCTCTTGACTCATCAAAAAGAGCTTTCTGGAACGTCTGCAGTGGAGATGGAGCTTGCGATTGATCGAATGGTTGCGTTTGCTGTAGTTTGGGCTGTCGGAGGCGTCTTAGATCATGACGACCGTATAAAGTTGGAGGAATATCTGCGTCATCACGCTCCAGCCTCGACCTTGCCATCGTGTCCATCCTCTACGAGCACCTCGTTGTCTCTATTTGGTCATTTTGTGCATTCAACGACGTTGGAATGGAAACCCTGGCAGCTCGAGAGCACTCTGAACGTGTGGAAAGACGTGATTTGTGACGTTGGACGCTTGATTGTCCCGACGATTGAGACGGCTCGAACGCTTCAATTGCTGCAGTGTCTGCACACGTGTGAGATTCCTGTTTTACCCGTGGGGGAACCAGGCACCGACAAGTCGACGCTTGCTCGTTGCTTCTTTGAAAGGAGCACAATCTCAAGAGACAGCACGAGGGAACAAGACGCGGAAGCGTCGAGAACGTTCATCTTGTCGGGCTCCACGTCATGTAGTATCTTGCAATCAAGTGTGGAAAAGGATCCGGAAAAACGAGGAGGCGAGAACTTTGGTCCGTCCACTGGCGAGCACCTGACGGTCTTTCTCGATGATCTTTCACTGCCACAAGTGAATGAATGGGGCGATCAACCAACGCTAGAACTTGTCCGTCAATTGATTAAAACGCACACGTTGTGTTTCCTTGAAAAGGACAACCGGGGGGACATGAAAAACCATCCACGGCTTGGCTTTCCTTGCTGCAATGCGACTACCACGTTCGGAGAACACCAATCGTCACCTCCCAGCCCGTCTCCAGCGTCATTTCTTCCTTTTGAACCTCGTTCTTCCTTCTTCGGACGTTGCTGCGGCAATCTTCACGCAACTAACACGTTTGTGCTTCGTTTCGGACGTGGAAACCACTGCATCGATCAGCAAAGGATTAACTCCTTCGCTTTTCGACTTGCTGCCGCATCTTGGCACTGCTTCGGTCCGTTTGTGGCTCTGGGTACGACAAACGATGCATCCAAGTCCACAAAAGTTCCACAACATCTTTACGTTGGAAGATCTCAGTCGCTGGGTCCAAATTCTTGTCCAACCCCCTCATACTAAAACAGACAATTGTTTCCTTTGCCGCTGGCAGCACGAAAGAGAACGTGTGTTTGCTGATAAATTCACGACCCTCGAAGAGAAGCAGCGTTTCCATCAAGAAGCCACCAACGTGGTCAAAACGCTCGGTAATGACTCAATCCTGGATCCTCTCGATTCGTTAGTCTACGTTGATTTCTTACAAGACCCGGAAACAATTGAAGCCCAGAGCGAGTCGATCGCTGCCTTGTCGCGCCTCTCCTCACTTGATGACTGGGTGTACCCTTGACTGGTATTTACCATGGCCAGAAGAAGCGCTCTCAGCTGTCAGTCGATCGTCCCTGGAGGACTTCCGTCTTGAGACGACAACCAGTGCGACGAAAGTAGCGCTTGGGCGTCAACTAGGACGATTCCATCAAGCAGTTGAGCTCATAAGTGACGAATATTTCGTCCGTCGACAGTGACGCGTGGTCCAAACACCCCGTAGTTTCTTGAGCTTTCTTGCGACGTACAAGGCGCTGTATCGTGAGAAATGGTACCACGTACAGCACCAAGCAAGTGCCGTGGAGCTTGGCTTGGACAAATTGAATCTAGGCGCACAGGACGTGGAACGAATGAATCGTGTGCTCACGGACGAGAAAGCCAAGCTCGTGATCGCGGAAGCAGCAGCCAACGACATGCTCTCGACGCTTGAGCTCAAGTCGCTTGAAGCCACGACCGAGAACGAACGCGTGCAGCAGATTCGCGAGCAATGTCTCGCTGACGCTGCACGGATTCTGGCCGAGAAAGAAGCTGCTGAAGCCGATCTCAAGCGTGCCCAGCCGTTTCTAGATGAAACCGAGCGAGCGGCAAGCAGTATTCGTCCCACTGATCTCAATGAGTTGAAGAGACTTGCGAAACCTGGGGACATTCTCAAGCTCATTTTTGTCTGTGTCGCGATTCTCCGAATGAGGCCGTTAGTCGAAATTGAGCGCGCTGACGTGACGCTCGGTGTTGGCAAGGACAAATGCACGTGTGACTTTGTCCTCGACTCGTTTCAGCTCGTCAAGTCGGGCATGCTCGCTGAGACGCGGTTTTTGCCCCACATTTTTCACTTTTCCACGCATCAAAAAGACCAGATGAATGACGAGACGCTCGAGATGCCGAAGGATTGTTTAAGTGGGTCAGAAGCATGAGTTTGTACCATCCATCGTCCAAAGTTGTGAAACCAAAGCTCGAAGCGCTACGGATTGCCGAAGGCAAGTTGGAAGCTGCTCTGACACGGCTACAGAGCTCAGAAGACAAGCTCCAAGCGTGTCAGACCATGTTACGTCGCTTACAAACCGACTTTAAATCGCAAATGGTCGAGAAAAGCACGCGTTGAAGCGTTTGCACAAGCAACGGAGCGGAAAATGGCATAAGCAACAGCATTGATTCGAGGCCTTGATGGAGATAAAAAGCGGTGGACGGACGAGTCGAATCGATTCGTCGAGAGAACGCACCATCTTGTGGGCGATTATTGTGCCTTCGCGGCTGCATTTTTGTGCTATTGTGGACCATTAACCGGGAATACCGTGATCTGTTGCTCCGGGAACGTCTTTTATTCGAACAGGGGGCCTTGTCGACGTCGTCTGAGACCCGTTCTTCACTCATCCCATGGACAAAAGGCTTGGTGTTGGACGCGTTTCTTGCTAATGCAGGCACAATTACCGACTGGAAACTCCAAGGCTTGTCCTCGGACCCGTTCTCGATCGAAAATGGTCTCTTGGTGACGCGTGCGCCCCGTTTTCCATTGGTTATGTTATCGCAAGGCCAAGCCGTCTCGTGGTTTTTGTGTCGCGAAGCTTCGCGTCTTCCTTCCATGGGTCTGGTCACGACAATGTGTGGACACTTGCGTGACCTTCTCGAACAGTGTATTGGCGAAGGCAAAGCGTTGATTTCCTTGACTGTATGGACGACAGTGATCTCGATCCTGTCTTTGGGAATCTACTGGATAAAGACTTTATTCTCCGAGGCAAAAGGCAAGTTCGTCAAGCTCCTTGATCGTATCTGTGAGTACCACGACGCATTTGCCTTGTATCTCACGACCCGCGTGGCCAATCCACACTTGTCGCCTGAACTCCAAGCTCTCGCACACACTCGTGATAGACTTTACCGTGACTCAACCAGGTCTGGAAGAGCAACTCTTAAGTCACGTGCTTCGACAAGAACAGCGATCGCTTGAAGAGCAAATGGAACGCGTTCAAGGCGAGCTCCATGCACATGCCAAAGATTTGTTTTGGTCGAGCTCGATGCCTTGTTACTCGAACGGCTTACTGCAAGTGAAGCGAATTTGCTCGACGACATGGCCCTTGTTTCCGTCTTGGCCAATACAAAAGCCAAAGCCATGGCAATCCATGAAAAATGCTCCTTTCCGAGCAAGTAAAACGTGGCATTGTTGACAAGCGACAACAGTATCGTCCTGTGGCGACTCGTGGCGCAGTTCTCTACTTGACGCTCGTCGAGTTTGTCGCAGTTGATACCATGTATCAAACGTCCTTGGACCAATTCGTGCACTTGTTTGGACGTGCCATCGACCAAGCCGAGCACTCGACGCTCGCGTCCAAGCGAGCCGCGTATATCCTCGAAACCCTCACGTACACAGTCTTTTACGTGGCAAGACTCAAGTTACCACAAAGTATGAAGAAGACAACATTTAACGTGGATGTGCTGTCAAAATATGAGCCAACGCCCGAGAGGTTTCGTAGTCGACCTATACCAAAAGCGTCCAAATTCGTGGATAACGACACCGCGGATAACCTTCAAGCTATCGAGCGCCTATTGAGGAGAAGTCAGTTTAATCGCCAACCACACTGGCGCGTCCAATGGCATGGAGAAACAGAAGAAGAAGCAAGTTGGGAGAAAGAGAAGAACATTCGCCATGTCTCCCACTGGAAGGATCTCGTCGCCGATTTCAAGCAGCGTCAACGAGATCAAATCGGGGAGGATGTCAGGACCAGTAATTTAGACTGGACCGCAACCAGTCATTTTATTTTTGACTTAAAAACCATTCATTTTTCTTATTGCATATTGTATATGGGTTATACTAAAACTAGGTATAACATGTTTGCGCAAGTAGGATAGGCGATACCATTAGGTGTGGGTTACACCAACAAAACTAATGGTTAGGAAAGGTTAAACAAAATTCAGTCTTTAATTTTCCAACCAACGCCGCAAGTCATTACACTCAGCACTTGCAGTACCACAATGCACCCAGAATCTCTATGAATGGGGCCATCAAGCCAACACGACGCCCCGCTCGAGTTTTTTCGACCGTCTTGGCTGTGACACGGAGATCATTAAAGCCGCCATCCTCCTCACTGGGGCCTTACATGACACCAAGACCCACGTTCAAGACTATTTCGCTGCGTTTCAAGCATATGATTGTCTCTGGATAGACGACAAGGAGCTGCGGTACACGCAATTCCGCCACCGTCGTCCTCTGCTGTCGGACTACGAGACGGAATTGCAGCAATTTCAGACCCTCGAAGCCCAGCACGCGCTTCTGGCGCCCGTGCACAACATTGCCGTTTTTTCTTGCATAAAACGCATCTTAAGCTCCAGCTTCGAAACGAATGTCGTCACTGGCGGGTCCACTACGCGGAAAAAGTGCACGAGCAAGCACGGACGGCTTGTTTCGTCTCATGGACGTGATTCGTACCACGAGAGTACACCTCGCGACGCACGTTACGTCAGTTGAGGCTTTTTTGTTTCGTTCTGGATGTTCTCAACGACGTGCGAGAGCAGGAAGCAGCCATCGAGATGGAATTGAGTCCCATTGACGCCATGTACGCGATGCTTGAGCGCTATTTGCCCCCTGGATCCATGGAAACCGACGAGCAGGAGCTCAAAACTCACGTTCGAAACGCGTGACAACAGCTTGTTGAAGAGGCTGAAGAAGTAGCCGATCACGTGGCCGCTAGACAGGGAAACTTTAAGCAAGAATTGATGAACGACGTGCAAGCATTTCAGACTGATTCCAGGCGACTATGAAGCAAATGAACCGATGGTCGTGGGGCTTGACCCGGTGGAAGCCATGGAACGACTCGCTCGCTTCACCAAATTGCTGAGCGTTTGTGAAGGAAAACAACAAGGGTTTCGAGCGGGAGAAAATGTGCCTGGACTGCGAGGTGCCGAGTACCCCGGTCTCAAACGCTCAAGTCAGCTACTCGAGGAGCTCGAAGGCAGTCGGCTACAGCTTCCAGCTGTCGCAGGACAAAAGGGATTATGGATCAAACGGTCAAGAAACAGAGTGCAACGTTGACCGAGCTCTCGTCCTGGTGTCTCTCGGATCTCGTGATCACTGTCGCCTTGTCAAAGACAAGAAATAAGTGGACGCACACGACTTTGAGTGGCTTAAACAAGCACGTTTCTATTGGCGACCAAAGCAATACAAAGGAGCATTTGACACGTGCGTTCTGTCGATTGGTGACGTTGACTTTTTCTATGCGTTCGAGTATCTCGGGTGCAAAGAGCGACTTGTCATGACCCCATTGACCGACCGAGCGTACATGACACTGTCCCAAGCTCTCAGGATGTCCTTGGGGAGAGCTCCTGCGGGTCTCGCAAGCACAGGCAAGACCGAGACGGTCACAGATCTTGGACAAAGTCTCGGAATGTATGTGATTGTAACCAATTGTATCGACCACCAACAGTATGCGGACGTGGCCAAGATGTTGAAAAACCTGTGTCAAGGCGGCTTCTGGTGCTGTTTTGATGAATTCAATCGGATTGAGCTCCCCGTGCTCTCGGTCGTGGCGCACCAAGTGCTTGCGATCATCACAGTCAAACGCCTTCACGCTCGTACGTTTGCGTTTCCAGGGGATGCTGTGCCTCTTCGTCTTGAGAGGGACATGGCGTACTTTATCACCATGAATCCCGGCTATCAAGGCCGTCAAGAATTACCCGAGAACCTCAAAGCGCTCTTTCGAACAGTGGCCAATGAAGGTCCCCGATCGAGGAAAATCATCATCAAAGTACGGCTCTGTGCCGTGGGCTACACTTCGTTTGCGGCTCTAGCACGGAAATTCAAGACCCTCTACCGTGTCTGCGAAGATCAATTGTCCAAACAGCGCCACGATGACTTTGGACTGCGTACTATTCTCTCCGTGCTGCGGTCTGCAGGATCCAGGAAGCGCCAGCACGTGGACGTAGCCGAAGACTAGTTGATAATGACGACCTTACGGGAGATGAACCTCTCGAAGCTCGTGGCCTCGGATGTGTCTCTCTTTTTGTCGCTCTTGCAGGATCTTTCCCGTGGCATCAAGCCCCCACGTTCGTCTAGCAACCCGGACATGGTGGTAGAGATTCAGCAGGTCTTGGAACAAGACCAAAACTGACCGTCACCGGTCTTTTGGCGTACCAAGATCATGCAATTGTATGAGACGCAGGTCGTTCGTCATGGCATTGCGCTTGTGGGACGGGCAGGAGCGGGCAAGACGGAGATTGTCAACGTTGTCCAGACAGCATTGAAGACGTCTACTGGTACATGTTACCATCACGTGCGTTTAAATCCAAAGGCGATTCGTGCCGACGAGTCTTTGGCGAGACGGATCGGGTGTCTGGGGAATGGATTCCCGGTGTCTTTGGCGCTTTGTGGGCAAACGCCAACGATCGAGAGCAAAAGCACGTGACGTGGCTAGTGTCTGCGATGGCCCGGTGGATGCTGTTTGGATTGAAAACTTGAACACAGTCTCGGATGACACACAAGCTCTTGACGTTGGCAAACGGCGATCGCTTGGTCATGATGGAGAATTGCAAACTCGTGTTTGAAGTCGAAGATCTGCGCAATGCATCACCCGCTACGGCTGGTATTGTCTACGTGAGTGAGACAGAGTTGGATTGGAAACCAATCGCCGATCGATGGCCTCGACAATGTCCAGAGCCACAACAACGTGCAGCACTGAGATCGAGTCTTTATGCTCTGGTTGGCGGAGAGGAGGAGGAGAATGCTGCCGATCATCTCTTTGCTTTTTTGACACGACACTGTCAACCTGTTGTGAATGTCCCTCGTGTAGACTTGATCCAGTCGTGTTTGAGCCTGCTCGAGTCGCTCTTGACTCACCAAAAAGAGCTTCCTGGAACGTCTGCAGTGGAGATGGAGCTTGCGATTGATCGAATGGTTGCGTTTGCTGTAGCTTGGCCTGTCGGAGGCGTCTTAGATCACGACGACCGTGTCAAGTTGGAGGAATATCTGCGTCACCACGCTCCAGCCTCGACCTTGCCATCGTGTCCTTCCTCTACGAGCTCCTCGTTGTCTTGTCTCGATTTGATCATTTTGTGCATTCAACGACGTTGGAATGGAAACCCTGGCAGCTCGAGAGCACTCTGAACGTGTGGAAGACGTGATTTGTGACGTTGGACGCTTGATTGTCCCGACGATTGAGACGGCTCGAACGTTTCAATTGCTCCAGTGTCTGCACACGTGTGAGATCCCTGTTTTACTCTTGGGGGACCCAGGCACCAGCAAGTCGACGCTTGCTCGTTGCTTCTTTGAAAGGAGCACAATCTCAAGAGACAGCACGAAGGAACAAGACGCGAGAGCGTCGAGAACGTTCATCTTGTCGGGCTCCACGTCCTGTAGTAGCTTGCAATCAAGTGTGGAAGAAGCTGGAAAAAATGGAGGCAAGACCTTTGGTCCGTCCACTGGCGAGCACCTGACGGTCTTTCTCGATGATCTTTCACTGCCACAAGTGAATGAATGGGGCGATCAACCAACGCTAGAACTTGTCCGTCAATTGATTAAGACGCACACGTTGTGTTTCCTCGAAAAGGAAAAGCGGGGGGACATGAAAACCATCCACAGCTTGGCTTTCCTTGCTGTCATGAAACTACCACGTACGGAGAACACCAATCGTCACCTCCCAGCCCGTCTCCAGCGTCATTTCTTCCTTTTGAACCTCGTGCTTCCTTCTTCGGACGTTGCTGCGGCCATCTTTACGCAACTAACACGTTTGTGCTTCGTTTCGGACGTGGAAACCACTGCATCGATCAGCAAAGGATTAACTCCTTCGCTTTTCGACTTGCTGCCGCGTCTTGGCGCTGCTTCGGTCTATTTGTGGCTCTGGGTACGACAAACGATACCTCCAAGTCCACAAAAGTTCCACTACATCTTTACGTTGCAAGATCTCAGTCGCTGAGTCCAAGGTCTTGTTCAAACCCCTCGTACTATCACAGACAATTGTTTCCTTTGCCGCTGGCAGCACGAAAGTGAATGTGTGTTCGCTGATAAATTCACGACCTTCGAAGAGAAGTAGCATTTCCATCAAGAAGCCACCAACGTGGTCAAAACGCTCGGTAATGACTCAATCCTGGAGCCTCCCGCGTCGTTAGTCTACGTTGATTTCTTACAAGACCCGGAAACAATTGAAGCCCAGAGCGAGTCGATCGCTGGCTTGTCGCGCCTATCCTCACTTGATGACTGGCTGTACCCTTGACCGGTATTTACCATGGCCAGAAGAAGCGCTCTCAGCTGTCAGTCGAGCGTCCCTGGAGGACTTCCGTCTTTTTGAGACGACAACCAGTGCGACGAAAGTAGCGCTTGGGCGTCAACTAGGACGATTCCAGCAAGCAGTTGAGCTCGTGAGTGACGAGTATTTCGTCCGTCGACAGCGACGCGTGGTCCAAACACACCCCCGTAGTTTTTCTTGAGCTTTCTCGCGACGTACAAGGCGCTGTATCGTGAGAAATGGCACCACGTACAGCATCAAGCAAGTGCCGTGACGCTTGGCTTGGACAAATTGAATCAAGGCGCACAGGACGTGGAACGAATGAATCGTGAGCTCACGGACGAGAAAGCCAAGCTCGTGATCGCAGAAGCAACAGCCAACGACATGCTCTCGACGCTTGAGCTCAAGTCGCTTGCAGCCACGACCGAGAACGAACGCGTGCAGCAGATTCGCGAGCAATGTCTCGCTGATGCTGCACGGATTCTGGCCGGGAAAGAAGCCGCTGAAGCCGATCTCAAGCGTGTCCAGCCGTTTCTAGATGAAGCCGGGCGAGCGGCAAGCAGTATTCGTCCCCCAGATCCCAATTAGCTGAAGAAACTCGCGAAACCTGGGGACATTCTCAAGCTCATTTTTGACTGTGTCGCGATTCTCCAAATGACGCCGTTAGTCAAAATTGGGCGCGCTGACGTGACGCTCGGCGTTGGCAAGGACAAATGCACGTGTGACTTTGTCCTCGACTCGTGCTCGCTGACACGGTTTTTGCCCAGTGTATTGGCGAAGGCAAAGCGTTGATTTCCTTGACTGTATGGACGACAGTGATCTCGATCCTGTCTTTGGGAATCTACTGGATAAAGACTTTATTCTCCGAGGCAAATGGCAAGTTTGTCAAGCTCCTTGATCGTATCTGTGAGTACCACGACGCGTTTGCCTTGTATCTCAAGACCCGCGTGGCCAATCCACACTTGTCGCCTGAACTCCAAGCTCGCACACTCGTGATCGACTTTATCGTGACTCAAACAGGTCTGGAAGAGCAACTCTTAAGTCACGTGCTTCGACAAGAACAGCGATCGCTTGAAGAGCAAATGGAACGCGTTCAAGGCGAGCTCCATGCACATGCCAAAGCTTTGGTCGCGCTCGATGCCTTGTTACTCGAACGGCTTACTGCAAGTGAAGCGAATTTGCTCGACGACATGGCCCTTGTTTCTGTCTTGGCCACTACAAGAGCCAAAGCCATGGAAATCCATGAAAAAATGCTTCTTTCCGAGCAAGTAAACGTGGCATTGATGACAAGCGACAACAGTATTGTCTTGTCGCGACTCGTGGCGCAGCTCTCTACTTTACGCTCGTCGAGTTTGTCGCAGTTGATACCATGTATCAAACGTCCTTGGACCAATTCGTGCACTTGTTTGGACGTGCCATCGACCAAGCCGAGCACTCGACGCTCGCGTCCAAGCGAGCCGCGTATATCCTCGAAACCCTCACGTACACAGTCTTTTACGTGGCAAGACTCAAGTTACCACAAAGTATGAAGAAGACAACATTTAACGTGGATGTGCTGTCAAAATATGAGCCAACGCCCGAGAGGTTTCGTAGTCGACCTATACCAAAAGCGTCCAAATTCGTGGATAACGACACCGCGGATAACCTTCAAGCTATCGAGCGCCTATTGAGGAGAAGTCAGTTTAATCGCCAACCACACTGGCGCGTCCAATGGCATGGAGAAACAGAAGAAGAAGCAAGTTGGGAGAAAGAGAAGAACATTCGCCATGTCTCCCACTGGAAGGATCTCGTCGCCGATTTCAAGCAGCGTCAACGAGATCAAATCGGGGAGGATGTCAGGACCAGTAATTTAGACTGGACCGCAACCAGTCATTTTATTTTTGACTTAAAAACCATTCATTTTTCTTATTGCATATTGTATATGGGTTATACTAAAACTAGGTATAACATGTTTGCGCAAGTAGGATAGGCGATACCATTAGGTGTGGGTTACACCAACAAAACTAATGGTTAGGAAAGGTTAAACAAAATTCAGTCTTTAATTTTCCAACCAACGCCGCAAGTCATTACACTCAGCACTTGCAGTACCACAATGCACCCAGAATCTCTATGAATGGGGCCATCAAGCCAACACGACGCCCCGCTCGAGTTTTTTCGACCGTCTTGGCTGTGACACGGAGATCATTAAAGCCGCCATCCTCCTCACTGGGGCCTTACATGACACCAAGACCCACGTTCAAGACTATTTCGCTGCGTTTCAAGCATATGATTGTCTCTGGATAGACGACAAGGAGCTGCGGTACACGCAATTCCGCCACCGTCGTCCTCTGCTGTCGGACTACGAGACGGAATTGCAGCAATTTCAGACCCTCGAAGCCCAGCACGCGCTTCTGGCGCCCGTGCACAACATTGCCGTTTTTTCTTGCATAAAACGCATCTTAAGCTCCAGCTTCGAAACGAATGTCGTCACTGGCGGGTCCACTACGCGGAAAAAGTGCACGAGCAAGCACGGACGGCTTGTTTCGTCTCATGGACGTGATTCGTACCACGAGAGTACACCTCGCGACGCACGTTACGTCAGTTGAGGCTTTTTTGTTTCGTTCTGGATGTTCTCAACGACGTGCGAGAGCAGGAAGCAGCCATCGAGATGGAATTGAGTCCCATTGACGCCATGTACGCGATGCTTGAGCGCTATTTGCCCCCTGGATCCATGGAAACCGACGAGCAGGAGCTCAAAACTCACGTTCGAAACGCGTGACAACAGCTTGTTGAAGAGGCTGAAGAAGTAGCCGATCACGTGGCCGCTAGACAGGGAAACTTTAAGCAAGAATTGATGAACGACGTGCAAGCATTTCAGACTGATTCCAGGCGACTATGAAGCAAATGAACCGATGGTCGTGGGGCTTGACCCGGTGGAAGCCATGGAACGACTCGCTCGCTTCACCAAATTGCTGAGCGTTTGTGAAGGAAAACAACAAGGGTTTCGAGCGGGAGAAAATGTGCCTGGACTGCGAGGTGCCGAGTACCCCGGTCTCAAACGCTCAAGTCAGCTACTCCTGGAGCTCGAAATCAGTCGGCTACAGCTTCCAGCTGTCGCAGGACAAAAGGGATTATGGATCAAACGGTCAAGAAACAGAGTGCAACGTTGACCGAGCTCTCGTCCTGGTGTCTCTCGGATCTCGTGATCACTGTCGCCTTGTCAAAGACAAGAAATAAGTGGACGCACACGACTTTGAGTGGCTTAAACAAGCACGTTTCTATTGGCGACCAAAGCAATACAAAGGAGCATTTGACACGTGCGTTCTATCGATTGGTGACGTTGACTTTTTCTATGCGTTCGAGTATCTCGGGTGGAAAGAGCGACTTGTCATGACCCCATTGACCGACCGAGCGTACATGACACTGTCCCAAGCTCTCAGCATGTCCTTGGGGGGAGCTCCTGCGGGTCTCGCAGGCACAGGCAAGACCGAGACGGTCAAAGATCTTGGACAAAGTCTCGGAATGTGTGTGATTGTAACCAATTGTATCGACCACCAACAGTATGCGGACGTGGCCAAGCTGTTGAAAAACCTGTGTCAAGGCGGCTTCTGGTGCTGTTTTGATGAATTCAATCGGATTGAGCTCCCCGTGCTCTCGGTCGTGGCGCACCAAGTGCTTGCGATCATCACAGTCAAACGCCTTCACGCTCGTACGTTTGCGTTTCCAGGGGATGCTGTGCCTCTTCGTCTTGAGAGGGACATGGCGTACTTTATCACCATGAATCCCGGCTATCAAGGCCGTCAAGAATTACCCGAGAACCTCAAAGCGCTCTTTCGAACAGTGGCCAATGAAGGTCCCCGATCGAGGAAAATCATCATCAAAGTACGGCTCTGTGCCGTGGGCTACACTTCGTTTGCGGCTCTAGCACGGAAATTCAAGACCCTCTACCGTGTCTGCGAAGATCAATTGTCCAAACAGCGTCACGATGACTTTGGACTGCGTAATACTCTCTCCGTGCTGCGGTCTGCAGGATCCAGGAAGCGCCAGCACGTGGACGTAGCCGAAGACTTGTTGATGATGACGACCTTACGGGAGATGAACCTCTCGAAGCTCGTGGCCTCGGATGTGTCTCTCTTTTTGTCGCTCTTGCAGGATCTTTCCCGTGGCATCAAGCCCCCACGTTCGTCTAGCAACCCGGACATGGTGGTAGAGATTCAGCAGGTCTTGGAACAAGACCAAAACTGACCGTCACCGGTCTTTTGGCGTACCAAGATCATGCAATTGTATGAGACGCAGGTCGTTCGTCATGGCATTGCGCTTGTGGGACGGGCAGGAGCGGGCAAGACGGAGATTGTCAACGTTGTCCAGACAGCATTGAAGACGTCTACTGGTACATGTTACCATCACGTGCGTTTAAATCCAAAGGCGATTCGTGCCGACGAGTCTTTGGCGAGACGGATCGGGTGTCTGGGGAATGGATTCCCGGTGTCTTTGGCGCTTTGTGGGCAAACGCCAACGATCGAGAGCAAAAGCACGTGACGTGGCTAGTGTCTGCGATGGCCCGGTGGATGCTGTTTGGATTGAAAACTTGAACACAGTCTCGGATGACACACAAGCTCTTGACGTTGGCAAACGGCGATCGCTTGGTCATGATGGAGAATTGCAAACTCGTGTTTGAAGTCGAAGATCTGCGCAATGCATCACCCGCTACGGCTGGTATTGTCTACGTGAGTGAGACAGAGTTGGATTGGAAACCAATCGCTGATCGATGGCCTCGACAACGTCCAGAGCCACAACAACGTGCAGCACTGAGATTGAGTCTTTATACTCTTGTTGGAGGAGAGGAGAGGAGGGGAGGAGGAGGGAATGCTGCCGATCATCTCTTTGCCTTTTTGACACGACACTGTCAACCTGTTGTGAATGTCCCTCGTGTAGCCTTGATCCAGTCGTGTTTGAACCTGCTCGAGTCACTTGTGACTCAAAAAGAGCTTCCTGGAACGTCTGCAGTGGAGATGGAGCTTGCGATTGATCGAATGGTTGCGTTTGCTGTAGCTTGGCCTGTCGGAGGCGTCTTAGATCACGACGACCGTGTCAAGTTGGAGGAATATCTGCGTCATCACGCTCCAGCCTCGACCTTGCCATCGTGTCCTTCCTCTACGAGCTCCTCGTTGTCTTGTCTCGATTTGATCATTTTGTGCATTCAACGACGTTGGAATGGAAACCCTGGCAGCTCGAGAGCACTCTGAACGTGTGGAAGACGTGATTTGTGACGTTGGACGCTTGATTGTCCCGACGATTGAGACGGCTCGAACGTTTCAATTGCTCCAGTGTCTGCACACGTGTGAGATCCCTGTTTTACTCTTGGGGGACCCAGGCACCAGCAAGTCGACGCTTGCTCGTTGCTTCTTTGAAAGGAGCACAATCTCAAGAGACAGCACGAGGGAACAAGACGCGAGAGCGTCGAGAACGTTCATCTTGTCGGGCTCCACGTCCTGTAGTAGCTTGCAATCAAGTGTGGAAGAAGCTGGAAAAAATGGAGGCAAGACCTTTGGTCCGTCCACTGGCGAGCACCTGACGGTCTTTCTCGATGATCTTTCACTGCCACAAGTGAATGAATGGGGCGATCAACCAACGCTAGAACTTGTCCGTCAATTGATTAAGACGCACACGTTGTGTTTCCTCGAAAAGGAAAAGCGGGGGGACATGAAAACCATCCACAGCTTGGCTTTCCTTGCTGTCATGAAACTACCACGTACGGAGAACACCAATCGTCACCTCCCAGCCCGTCTCCAGCGTCATTTCTTCCTTTTGAACCTCGTGCTTCCTTCTTCGGACGTTGCTGCGGCCATCTTTACGCAACTAACACGTTTGTGCTTCGTTTCGGACGTGGAAACCACTGCATCGATCAGCAAAGGATTAACTCCTTCGCTTTTCGACTTGCTGCCGCGTCTTGGCGCTGCTTCGGTCTATTTGTGGCTCTGGGTACGACAAACGATACCTCCAAGTCCACAAAAGTTCCACTACATCTTTACGTTGCAAGATCTCAGTCGCTGAGTCCAAGGTCTTGTTCAAACCCCTCGTACTATCACAGACAATTGTTTCCTTTGCCGCTGGCAGCACGAAAGTGAATGTGTGTTCGCTGATAAATTCACGACCTTCGAAGAGAAGTAGCATTTCCATCAAGAAGCCACCAACGTGGTCAAAACGCTCGGTAATGACTCAGTCCTGGAGCCTCCCGCGTCGTTAGTCTACGTTGATTTCTTACAAGACCCGGAAACAATTGAAGCCCAGAGCGAGTCGATCGCTGGCTTGTCGCGCCTATCCTCACTTGATGACTGGCTGTACCCTTGACCGGTATTTACCATGGCCAGAAGAAGCGCTCTCAGCTGTCAGTCGAGCGTCCCTGGAGGACTTCCGTCTTTTTGAGACGACAACCAGTGCGACGAAAGTAGCGCTTGGGCGTCAACTAGGACGATTCCAGCAAGCAGTTGAGCTCGTGAGTGACGAGTATTTCGTCCGTCGACAGCGACGCGTGGTCCAAACACACCCCCGTAGTTTTTCTTGAGCTTTCTCGCGACGTACAAGGCGCTGTATCGTGAGAAATGGCACCACGTACAGCATCAAGCAAGTGCCGTGACGCTTGGCTTGGACAAATTGAATCAAGGCGCACAGGACGTGGAACGAATGAATCGTGAGCTCACGGACGAGAAAGCCAAGCTCGTGATCGCAGAAGCAACAGCCAACGACATGCTCTCGACGCTTGAGCTCAAGTCGCTTGCAGCCACGACCGAGAACGAACGCGTGCAGCAGATTCGCGAGCAATGTCTCGCTGATGCTGCACGGATTCTGGCCGGGAACGCGTGCAGCAGATTCGCGAGCAATGTCTCGCTGATGCTGCACGGATTCTGGCCGGGAAAGATGCCGCTGAAGCCGATCTCAAGCATGTCCAGCCGTTTCTAGATGAAGCCGGGCGAGCGGCAAGCAGTATTCGTCCCCCAGATCCCAATTAGCTGAAGAAACTCGCGAAACCTGGAGACATTCTCAAGCTCATTTTTGACTGTGTCGCGATTCTTCAAATGACGCCGTTAGTCAAAATTGAGCGCGCTGACGTGACGCTCGGCGTTGGCAAGGACAAATGCACGTGTGACTTTGTCCTCGACTCGTGCTCGCTGACACGGTTTTTGCCCAGTGTATTGGCGAAGGCAAAGCGTTGATTTCCTTGACTGTATGGACGACAGTGATCTCGATCCTGTCTTTGGGAATCTACTGGATAAAGACTTTATTCTCCGAGGCAAATGGCAAGTTTGTCAAGCTCCTTGATCGTATCTGTGAGTACCACGACGCGTTTGCCTTGTATCTCAAGACCCGCGTGGCCAATCCACACTTGTCGCCTGAACTCCAAGCTCGCACACTCGTGATCGACTTTATCGTGACTCAAACAGGTCTGGAAGAGCAACTCTTAAGTCACGTGCTTCGACAAGAACAGCGATCGCTTGAAGAGCAAATGGAACGCGTTCAAGGCGAGCTCCATGTACATGCCAAAGATTTGTTTTGGTCGCGCTCGATGCCTTGTTACTCGAACGGCTTACTGCAAGTGAAGCGAATTTGCTCGACGACATGGCCCTTGTTTCTGTCTTGGCCACTACAAGAGCCAAAGCCATGGAAATCCATGAAAAAATGCTTCTTTCCGAGCAAGTAAACGTGGCATTGATGACAAGCGACAACAGTATTGTCTTGTCGCGACTCGTGGCGCAGCTCTCTACTTTACGCTCGTCGAGTTTGTCGCAGTTGATACCATGTATCAAACGTCCTTGGACCAATTCGTGCACTTGTTTGGACGTGCCATCGACCAAGCCGAGCACTCGACGCTCGCGTCCAAGCGAGCCGCGTATATCCTCGAAACCCTCACGTACACAGTCTTTTACGTGGCAAGACTCAAGTTACCACAAAGTATGAAGAAGACAACATTTAACGTGGATGTGCTGTCAAAATATGAGCCAACGCCCGAGAGGTTTCGTAGTCGACCTATACCAAAAGCGTCCAAATTCGTGGATAACGACACCGCGGATAACCTTCAAGCTATCGAGCGCCTATTGAGGAGAAGTCAGTTTAATCGCCAACCACACTGGCGCGTCCAATGGCATGGAGAAACAGAAGAAGAAGCAAGTTGGGAGAAAGAGAAGAACATTCGCCATGTCTCCCACTGGAAGGATCTCGTCGCCGATTTCAAGCAGCGTCAACGAGATCAAATCGGGGAGGATGTCAGGACCAGTAATTTAGACTGGACCGCAACCAGTCATTTTATTTTTGACTTAAAAACCATTCATTTTTCTTATTGCATATTGTATATGGGTTATACTAAAACTAGGTATAACATGTTTGCGCAAGTAGGATAGGCGATACCATTAGGTGTGGGTTACACCAACAAAACTAATGGTTAGGAAAGGTTAAACAAAATTCAGTCTTTAATTTTCCAACCAACGCCGCAAGTCATTACACTCAGCACTTGCAGTACCACAATGCACCCAGAATCTCTATGAATGGGGCCATCAAGCCAACACGACGCCCCGCTCGAGTTTTTTCGACCGTCTTGGCTGTGACACGGAGATCATTAAAGCCGCCATCCTCCTCACTGGGGCCTTACATGACACCAAGACCCACGTTCAAGACTATTTCGCTGCGTTTCAAGCATATGATTGTCTCTGGATAGACGACAAGGAGCTGCGGTACACGCAATTCCGCCACCGTCGTCCTCTGCTGTCGGACTACGAGACGGAATTGCAGCAATTTCAGACCCTCGAAGCCCAGCACGCGCTTCTGGCGCCCGTGCACAACATTGCCGTTTTTTCTTGCATAAAACGCATCTTAAGCTCCAGCTTCGAAACGAATGTCGTCACTGGCGGGTCCACTACGCGGAAAAAGTGCACGAGCAAGCACGGACGGCTTGTTTCGTCTCATGGACGTGATTCGTACCACGAGAGTACACCTCGCGACGCACGTTACGTCAGTTGAGGCTTTTTTGTTTCGTTCTGGATGTTCTCAACGACGTGCGAGAGCAGGAAGCAGCCATCGAGATGGAATTGAGTCCCATTGACGCCATGTACGCGATGCTTGAGCGCTATTTGCCCCCTGGATCCATGGAAACCGACGAGCAGGAGCTCAAAACTCACGTTCGAAACGCGTGACAACAGCTTGTTGAAGAGGCTGAAGAAGTAGCCGATCACGTGGCCGCTAGACAGGGAAACTTTAAGCAAGAATTGATGAACGACGTGCAAGCATTTCAGACTGATTCCAGGCGACTATGAAGCAAATGAACCGATGGTCGTGGGGCTTGACCCGGTGGAAGCCATGGAACGACTCGCTCGCTTCACCAAATTGCTGAGCGTTTGTGAAGGAAAACAACAAGGGTTTCGAGCGGGAGAAAATGTGCCTGGACTGCGAGGTGCCGAGTACCCCGGTCTCAAACGCTCAAGTCAGCTACTCGAGGAGCTCGAAGGCAGTCGGCTACAGCTTCCAGCTGTCGCAGGACAAAAGGGATTATGGATCAAACGGTCAAGAAACAGAGTGCAACGTTGACCGAGCTCTCGTCCTGGTGTCTCTCGGATCTCGTGATCACTGTCGCCTTGTCAAAGACAAGAAATAAGTGGACGCACACGACTTTGAGTGGCTTAAACAAGCACGTTTCTATTGGCGACCAAAGCAATACAAAGGAGCATTTGACACGTGCGTTCTATCGATTGGTGACGTTGACTTTTTCTATGCGTTCGAGTATCTCGGGTGGAAAGAGCGACTTGTCATGACCCCATTGACCGACCGAGCGTACATGACACTGTCCCAAGCTCTCAGCATGTCCTTGGGGGGAGCTCCTGCGGGTCTCGCAGGCACAGGCAAGACCGAGACGGTCAAAGATCTTGGACAAAGTCTCGGAATGTGTGTGATTGTAACCAATTGTATCGACCACCAACAGTATGCGGACGTGGCCAAGCTGTTGAAAAACCTGTGTCAAGGCGGCTTCTGGTGCTGTTTTGATGAATTCAATCGGATTGAGCTCCCCGTGCTCTCGGTCGTGGCGCACCAAGTGCTTGCGATCATCACAGTCAAACGCCTTCACGCTCGTACGTTTGCGTTTCCAGGGGATGCTGTGCCTCTTCGTCTTGAGAGGGACATGGCGTACTTTATCACCATGAATCCCGGCTATCAAGGCCGTCAAGAATTACCCGAGAACCTCAAAGCGCTCTTTCGAACAGTGGCCAATGAAGGTCCCCGATCGAGGAAAATCATCATCAAAGTACGGCTCTGTGCCGTGGGCTACACTTCGTTTGCGGCTCTAGCACGGAAATTCAAGACCCTCTACCGTGTCTGCGAAGATCAATTGTCCAAACAGCGTCACGATGACTTTGGACTGCGTAATACTCTCTCCGTGCTGCGGTCTGCAGGATCCAGGAAGCGCCAGCACGTGGACGTAGCCGAAGACTTGTTGATGATGACGACCTTACGGGAGATGAACCTCTCGAAGCTCGTGGCCTCGGATGTGTCTCTCTTTTTGTCGCTCTTGCAGGATCTTTCCCGTGGCATCAAGCCCCCACGTTCGTCTAGCAACCCGGACATGGTGGTAGAGATTCAGCAGGTCTTGGAACAAGACCAAAACTGACCGTCACCGGTCTTTTGGCGTACCAAGATCATGCAATTGTATGAGACGCAGGTCGTTCGTCATGGCATTGCGCTTGTGGGACGGGCAGGAGCGGGCAAGACGGAGATTGTCAACGTTGTCCAGACAGCATTGAAGACGTCTACTGGTACATGTTACCATCACGTGCGTTTAAATCCAAAGGCGATTCGTGCCGACGAGTCTTTGGCGAGACGGATCGGGTGTCTGGGGAATGGATTCCCGGTGTCTTTGGCGCTTTGTGGGCAAACGCCAACGATCGAGAGCAAAAGCACGTGACGTGGCTAGTGTCTGCGATGGCCCGGTGGATGCTGTTTGGATTGAAAACTTGAACACAGTCTCGGATGACACACAAGCTCTTGACGTTGGCAAACGGCGATCGCTTGGTCATGATGGAGAATTGCAAACTCGTGTTTGAAGTCGAAGATCTGCGCAATGCATCACCCGCTACGGCTGGTATTGTCTACGTGAGTGAGACAGAGTTGGATTGGAAACCAATCGCTGATCGATGGCCTCGACAACGTCCAGAGCCACAACAACGTGCAGCACTGAGATTGAGTCTTTATACTCTTGTTGGAGGAGAGGAGAGGAGGGGAGGAGGAGGGAATGCTGCCGATCATCTCTTTGCCTTTTTGACACGACACTGTCAACCTGTTGTGAATGTCCCTCGTGTAGCCTTGATCCAGTCGTGTTTGAACCTGCTCGAGTCACTTGTGACTCAAAAAGAGCTTCCTGGAACGTCTGCAGTGGAGATGGAGCTTGCGATTGATCGAATGGTTGCGTTTGCTGTAGCTTGGCCTGTCGGAGGCGTCTTAGATCACGACGACCGTGTCAAGTTGGAGGAATATCTGCGTCATCACGCTCCAGCCTCGACCTTGCCATCGTGTCCTTCCTCTACGAGCTCCTCGTTGTCTTGTCTCGATTTGATCATTTTGTGCATTCAACGACGTTGGAATGGAAACCCTGGCAGCTCGAGAGCACTCTGAACGTGTGGAAGACGTGATTTGTGACGTTGGACGCTTGATTGTCCCGACGATTGAGACGGCTCGAACGTTTCAATTGCTCCAGTGTCTGCACACGTGTGAGATCCCTGTTTTACTCTTGGGGGACCCAGGCACCAGCAAGTCGACGCTTGCTCGTTGCTTCTTTGAAAGGAGCACAATCTCAAGAGACAGCACGAGGGAACAAGACGCGAGAGCGTCGAGAACGTTCATCTTGTCGGGCTCCACGTCCTGTAGTAGCTTGCAATCAAGTGTGGAAGAAGCTGGAAAAAATGGAGGCAAGACCTTTGGTCCGTCCACTGGCGAGCACCTGACGGTCTTTCTCGATGATCTTTCACTGCCACAAGTGAATGAATGGGGCGATCAACCAACGCTAGAACTTGTCCGTCAATTGATTAAGACGCACACGTTGTGTTTCCTCGAAAAGGAAAAGCGGGGGGACATGAAAACCATCCACAGCTTGGCTTTCCTTGCTGTCATGAAACTACCACGTACGGAGAACACCAATCGTCACCTCCCAGCCCGTCTCCAGCGTCATTTCTTCCTTTTGAACCTCGTGCTTCCTTCTTCGGACGTTGCTGCGGCCATCTTTACGCAACTAACACGTTTGTGCTTCGTTTCGGACGTGGAAACCACTGCATCGATCAGCAAAGGATTAACTCCTTCGCTTTTCGACTTGCTGCCGCGTCTTGGCGCTGCTTCGGTCTATTTGTGGCTCTGGGTACGACAAACGATACCTCCAAGTCCACAAAAGTTCCACTACATCTTTACGTTGCAAGATCTCAGTCGCTGAGTCCAAGGTCTTGTTCAAACCCCTCGTACTATCACAGACAATTGTTTCCTTTGCCGCTGGCAGCACGAAAGTGAATGTGTGTTCGCTGATAAATTCACGACCTTCGAAGAGAAGTAGCATTTCCATCAAGAAGCCACCAACGTGGTCAAAACGCTCGGTAATGACTCAGTCCTGGAGCCTCCCGCGTCGTTAGTCTACGTTGATTTCTTACAAGACCCGGAAACAATTGAAGCCCAGAGCGAGTCGATCGCTGGCTTGTCGCGCCTATCCTCACTTGATGACTGGCTGTACCCTTGACCGGTATTTACCATGGCCAGAAGAAGCGCTCTCAGCTGTCAGTCGAGCGTCCCTGGAGGACTTCCGTCTTTTTGAGACGACAACCAGTGCGACGAAAGTAGCGCTTGGGCGTCAACTAGGACGATTCCAGCAAGCAGTTGAGCTCGTGAGTGACGAGTATTTCGTCCGTCGACAGCGACGCGTGGTCCAAACACACCCCCGTAGTTTTTCTTGAGCTTTCTCGCGACGTACAAGGCGCTGTATCGTGAGAAATGGCACCACGTACAGCATCAAGCAAGTGCCGTGACGCTTGGCTTAGACAAATTGAATCAAGGCGCACAGGACGTGGAACGAATGAATCGTGAGCTCACGGACGAGAAAGCCAAGCTCGTGATCGCAGAAGCAACAGCCAACGACATGCTCTCGACGCTTGAGCTCAAGTCGCTTGCAGCCACGACCGAGAACGAACGCGTGCAGCAGATTCGCGAGCAATGTCTCGCTGATGCTGCACGGATTCTGGCCGGGAACGCGTGCAGCAGATTCGCGAGCAATGTCTCGCTGATGCTGCACGGATTCTGGCCGGGAAAGATGCCGCTGAAGCCGATCTCAAGCATGTCCAGCCGTTTCTAGATGAAGCCGGGCGAGCGGCAAGCAGTATTCGTCCCCCAGATCCCAATTAGCTGAAGAAACTCGCGAAACCTGGAGACATTCTCAAGCTCATTTTTGACTGTGTCGCGATTCTTCAAATGACGCCGTTAGTCAAAATTGAGCGCGCTGACGTGACGCTCGGCGTTGGCAAGGACAAATGCACGTGTGACTTTGTCCTCGACTCGTGCTCGCTGACACGGTTTTTGCCCAGTGTATTGGCGAAGGCAAAGCGTTGATTTCCTTGACTGTATGGACGACAGTGATCTCGATCCTGTCTTTGGGAATCTACTGGATAAAGACTTTATTCTCCGAGGCAAATGGCAAGTTTGTCAAGCTCCTTGATCGTATCTGTGAGTACCACGACGCGTTTGCCTTGTATCTCACGACCCGCGTGGCCAATCCACACTTGTCGCCTGAACTCCAAGCTCGCACACTCGTGATCGACTTTATCGTGACTCAAACAGGTCTGGAAGAGCAACTCTTAAGTCACGTGCTTCGACAAGAACAGCGATCGCTTGAAGAGCAAATGGAACGCGTTCAAGGCGAGCTCCATGTACATGCCAAAGATTTGTTTTGGTCGCGCTCGATGCCTTGTTACTCGAACGGCTTACTGCAAGTGAAGCGAATTTGCTCGACGACATGGCCCTTGTTTCCGTCTTGCCCAATACAAAAGCCAAAGCCATGGCAATCCATGAAAAGATGCTCCTTTCCGAGCAAGTAAAACGTGGCATTGATGACAAGCTCAGTCACTCGTGGTCTCTACGATCGCCATCGACTGAGTTTTCTCCTCCTACTCGCGCTCAAGCTTCTCGTAGCAGTCGATTGTATGTCGAGTACCGACGAGGAGCTTGTTGTTGAAAGCGGGAGCGTCACGAAACGTAGCGACGGAGCCACCGAATCCTTTCGAATGGCTGCCCACGCGTGCCTGGTTGAATGCCATTCAACTAGCAAGTGAAAAGACTCTCTTTTGGAACATGGTAGGAGACCTCCAGCGTTATGAAACGAGCTGTGAAGCAAATGAACCGATGGTCGTGAGGCTTGACCCGGTGGAAGCCATGGAACGACTCGCTCGCTTCACCAAATTGCTGAGCGTTTGTGGAGGAAAACAACAAGGGTTTCGAGCGGGAGAAAATGTGCCTGGACTGCGAGGTGCCGAGTACCCCGGTCTCAAACGCTCAAGTCAGCTACTCGAGGAGCTCGAAGGCAGTCAGCTACAGCTTCCAGCTGTCGCAGGACAAAAGGGATTATGGATCAAACGGCCAAGAACCAGAGTGCAACGTTGACCGAGCTCTCGTCCTGGTGTCTCTCGGATCTCGTGCTCTCTGTCGCCTTGTCAAAGACAAGAAATAAGTGGACGCACACGACTTTGAGTGGCTTAAACAAGCACGTTTCTATTGGCGACCAAAGCAATACAAAGGAGCATTTGACACGTGCGTTCTGTCGATTGGTGACGTTGACTTTTTCTATGCGTTCGAGTATCTCGGGTGCAAAGAGCGACTTGTCATGACCCCATTGACCGACCGAGCGTACATGACACTGTCCCAAGCTCTCAGGATGTCCTTGGGGAGAGCTCCTGCGGGTCTCGCAAGCACAGGCAAGACCGAGACGGTCAAAGATCTTGGAAGTCTCGGCATGTATGTGATTGTAACCAATTGTATCGACCACCAACAGTATGCGGACGTGGCCAAGATGTTGAAAAACCTGTGTCAAGGCGGCTTCTGGTGCTGTTTTGATGAATTCAATCGGATTGAGCTCCCCGTGCTCTCGGTCGTGGCGCACCAAGTGCTTGCGATCATCACAGTCAAACGCCTTCACGCTCGTACGTTTGCGTTTCCAGGGGATGCTGTGCCTCTTCGTCTTGAGAGGGACATGGCGTACTTTATCACCATGAATCCCGGCTATCAAGGCCGTCAAGAATTACCCGAGAACCTCAAAGCGCTCTTTCGAACAGTGGCCAATGAAGGTCCCCGATCGAGGAAAATCATCATCAAAGTACGGCTCTGTGCCGTGGGCTACACTTCGTTTGCGGCTCTAGCACGGAAATTCAAGACCCTCTACCGTGTCTGCGAAGATCAATTGTCCAAACAGCGCCACGATGACTTTGGACTGCGTACTATTTTCTCTCCGTGCTGCGGTCTGCAGGAGCCAGGAAGCGCCAGCACGTGGACGTAGCCGAAGACTAGTTGATAATGACGACCTTACGGGAGATGAACCTCTCGAAGCTCGTGGCCTCGGATGTGTCTCTCTTTTTGTCGCTCTTGCAGGATCTTTCCCGTGGCATCAAGCCCCCACGTTCGTCTAGCAACCCGGACATGGTGGTAGAGATTCAGCAGGTCTTGGAACAAGTACAAAACTGGCCGTCGCCGGTCTTTTGGCGTACCAAGATCATGCAATTGTATGAGACGCAGGTCGTTCGTCATGGCATTGCGCTTGTGGGACGGGCAGGAGCGGGCAAGACGGAGATTGTCAACGTTGTCCAGACAGCATTGAAGACGTCCACTGGTACATGTTACCGTCAAGTGCGTTTGAATCCAGAGGCGATTCGTGCCGACGAGTCTTTGGCGAGACGGATCGGGTGTCTGGGGAATGGATTCCCGGTGTCTTTGGCGCTTTGTGGGCAAACGCCAACGATCGAGAGCAAAAGCACGTGACGTGGCTAGTGTCTGCGATGGCCCGGTGGATGCTGTTTGGATTGAAAACTTGAACACAGTCTCGGATGACACACAAGCTCTTGACGTTGGCAAACGGCGATCGCTTGGTCATGATGGAGAATTGCAAACTCGTGTTTGAAGTCGAAGATCTGCGCAATGCATCACCCGCTACGGCTGGTATTGTCTACGTGAGTGAGACAGAGTTGGATTGGAAACCAATCGCCGATCGATGGCCTCGACAATGTCCAGAGCCACAACAACGTGCAGCACTGAGATCGAGTCTTTATGCTCTGGTTGGCGGAGAGGAGGAGGAGAATGCTGCCGATCATCTCTTTGCTTTTTTGACACGACACTGTCAACCTGTTGTGAATGTCCCTCGTGTAGACTTGATCCAGTCGTGTTTGAGCCTGCTCGAGTCGCTCTTGACTCACCAAAAAGAGCTTCCTGGAACGTCTGCAGTGGAGATGGAGCTTGCGATTGATCGAATGGTTGTGTTTGCTGTAGCTTGGGCTGTCGGAGGCGTCTTAGATCACGACGACCGTGTCAAGTTGGAGGAATATCTGCGTCACCACGCTCCAGCCTCGACCTTGCCATCGTGTCCTTCCTCTGCGAGCTCCTCGTTGTCTTGTCTCGATTTGATCATTTTGTGCATTCAACGACGTTGGAATGGAAACCCTGGCAGCTCGAGAGCACTCTGAACGTGTGGAAGACGTGATTTGTGACGTTGGACGCTTGATTGTCCCGACGATTGAGACGGCTCGAACGTTTCAATTGCTCCAGTGTCTGCACACGTGTGAGATCCCTGTTTTACTCTTGGGGGACCCAGGCACCAGCAAGTCGACGCTTGCTCGTTGCTTCTTTGAAAGGAGCACAATCTCAAGAGACAGCACGAGGGAACAAGACGCGAGAGCGTCGAGAACGTTCATCTTGTCGGGCTCCACGTCCTGTAGTAGCTTGCAATCAAGTGTGGAAGAAGCTGGAAAAAATGGAGGCAAGACCTTTGGTCCGTCCACTGGCGAGCACCTGACGGTCTTTCTCGATGATCTTTCACTGCCACAAGTGAATGAATGGGGCGATCAACCAACGCTAGAACTTGTCCGTCAATTGATTAAGACGCACACGTTGTGTTTCCTCGAAAAGGAAAAGCGGGGGGACATGAAAACCATCCACAGCTTGGCTTTCCTTGCTGTCATGAAACTACCACGTACGGAGAACACCAATCGTCACCTCCCAGCCCGTCTCCAGCGTCATTTCTTCCTTTTGAACCTCGTGCTTCCTTCTTCGGACGTTGCTGCGGCCATCTTTACGCAACTAACACGTTTGTGCTTCGTTTCGGACGTGGAAACCACTGCATCGATCAGCAAAGGATTAACTCCTTCGCTTTTCGACTTGCTGCCGCGTCTTGGCGCTGCTTCGGTCTATTTGTGGCTCTGGGTACGACAAACGATACCTCCAAGTCCACAAAAGTTCCACTACATCTTTACGTTGCAAGATCTCAGTCGCTGAGTCCAAGGTCTTGTTCAAACCCCTCGTACTATCACAGACAATTGTTTCCTTTGCCGCTGGCAGCACGAAAGTGAATGTGTGTTCGCTGATAAATTCACGACCTTCGAAGAGAAGTAGCATTTCCATCAAGAAGCCACCAACGTGGTCAAAACGCTCGGTAATGACTCAATCCTGGAGCCTCCCGCGTCGTTAGTCTACGTTGATTTCTTACAAGACCCGGAAACAATTGAAGCCCAGAGCGAGTCGATCGCTGGCTTGTCGCGCCTATCCTCACTTGATGACTGGCTGTACCCTTGACCGGTATTTACCATGGCCAGAAGAAGCGCTCTCAGCTGTCAGTCGAGCGTCCCTGGAGGACTTCCGTCTTTTTGAGACGACAACCAGTGCGACGAAAGTAGCGCTTGGGCGTCAACTAGGACGATTCCAGCAAGCAGTTGAGCTCGTGAGTGACGAGTATTTCGTCCGTCGACAGCGACGCGTGGTCCAAACACACCCCCGTAGTTTTTCTTGAGCTTTCTCGCGACGTACAAGGCGCTGTATCGTGAGAAATGGCACCACGTACAGCATCAAGCAAGTGCCGTGACGCTTGGCTTGGACAAATTGAATCAAGGCGCACAGGACGTGGAACGAATGAATCGTGAGCTCACGGACGAGAAAGCCAAGCTCGTGATCGCAGAAGCAACAGCCAACGACATGCTCTCGACGCTTGAGCTCAAGTCGCTTGCAGCCACGACCGAGAACGAACGCGTGCAGCAGATTCGCGAGCAATGTCTCGCTGATGCTGCACGGATTCTGGCCGGGAACGCGTGCAGCAGATTCGCGAGCAATGTCTCGCTGATGCTGCACGGATTCTGGCCGGGAAAGATGCCGCTGAAGCCGATCTCAAGCATGTCCAGCCGTTTCTAGATGAAGCCGGGCGAGCGGCAAGCAGTATTCGTCCCCCAGATCCCAATTAGCTGAAGAAACTCGCGAAACCTGGAGACATTCTCAAGCTCATTTTTGACTGTGTCGCGATTCTTCAAATGACGCCGTTAGTCAAAATTGAGCGCGCTGACGTGACGCTCGGCGTTGGCAAGGACAAATGCACGTGTGACTTTGTCCTCGACTCGTGCTCGCTGACACGGTTTTTGCCCAGTGTATTGGCGAAGGCAAAGCGTTGATTTCCTTGACTGTATGGACGACAGTGATCTCGATCCTGTCTTTGGGAATCTACTGGATAAAGACTTTATTCTCCGAGGCAAATGGCAAGTTTGTCAAGCTCCTTGATCGTATCTGTGAGTACCACGACGCGTTTGCCTTGTATCTCACGACCCGCGTGGCCAATCCACACTTGTCGCCTGAACTCCAAGCTCGCACACTCGTGATCGACTTTATCGTGACTCAAACAGGTCTGGAAGAGCAACTCTTAAGTCACGTGCTTCGACAAGAACAGCGATCGCTTGAAGAGCAAATGGAACGCGTTCAAGGCGAGCTCCATGTACATGCCAAAGATTTGTTTTGGTCGCGCTCGATGCCTTGTTACTCGAACGGCTTACTGCAAGTGAAGCGAATTTGCTCGACGACATGGCCCTTGTTTCCGTCTTGCCCAATACAAAAGCCAAAGCCATGGCAATCCATGAAAAGATGCTCCTTTCCGAGCAAGTAAAACGTGGCATTGATGACAAGCTCAGTCACTCGTGGTCTCTACGATCGCCATCGACTAAGTTTTCTCCTCCTACTCGCGCTCAAGCTTCTCGTAGCAGTCGATTGTATGTCGAGTACCGACGAGGAGCTTGTTGTTGAAAGCGGGAGCGTCACGAAACGTAGCGACGGAGCCACCGAATCCTTTCGAATGGCTGCCCACGCGTGCCTGGTTGAATGCCATTCAACTAGCAAGTGAAAAGACTCTCTTTTGGAACATGGTAGGAGACCTCCAGCGTTATGAAACGAGCTGTGAAGCAAATGAACCGATGGTCGTGAGGCTTGACCCGGTGGAAGCCATGGAACGACTCGCTCGCTTCACCAAATTGCTGAGCGTTTGTGGAGGAAAACAACAAGGGTTTCGAGCGGGAGAAAATGTGCCTGGACTGCGAGGTGCCGAGTACCCCGGTCTCAAACGCTCAAGTCAGCTACTCGAGGAGCTCGAAGGCAGTCAGCTACAGCTTCCAGCTGTCGCAGGACAAAAGGGATTATGGATCAAACGGCCAAGAACCAGAGTGCAACGTTGACCGAGCTCTCGTCCTGGTGTCTCTCGGATCTCGTGCTCTCTGTCGCCTTGTCAAAGACAAGAAATAAGTGGACGCACACGACTTTGAGTGGCTTAAACAAGCACGTTTCTATTGGCGACCAAAGCAATACAAAGGAGCATTTGACACGTGCGTTCTGTCGATTGGTGACGTTGACTTTTTCTATGCGTTCGAGTATCTCGGGTGCAAAGAGCGACTTGTCATGACCCCATTGACCGACCGAGCGTACATGACACTGTCCCAAGCTCTCAGGATGTCCTTGGGGAGAGCTCCTGCGGGTCTCGCAAGCACAGGCAAGACCGAGACGGTCAAAGATCTTGGACAAAGTCTCGGAATGTATGTGATTGTAACCAATTGTATCGACCACCAACAGTATGCGGACGTGGCCAAGATGTTGAAAAACCTGTGTCAAGGCGGCTTCTGGTGCTGTTTTGATGAATTCAATCGGATTGAGCTCCCCGTGCTCTCGGTCGTGGCGCACCAAGTGCTTGCGATCACCACAGTCAAACGCCTTCACGCTCGTACGTTTGCGTTTCCAGGGGATGCTGTGCCTCTTCGTCTAGAGAGGGACATGGCGTACTTTATCACCATGAATCCCGGCTATCAAGGCCGTCAAGAATTACCCGAGAACCTCAAAGCGCTCTTTCGAACAGTGGCCAATGAAGGTCTTCGATCGAGGAAAATCATCATCAAAGTACGGCTCTGTGCCGTGGGCTACACTTCGTTTGCGGCTCTAGCACGGAGATTCAAGACCCTCTACCGTGTCTGCGAAGATCGATTGTCCAAACAGCGCCACGATGACTTTGGACTGCGTACTATTCTCTCCGTGCTGCGGTCTGCAGGATCCAGGAAGTGCCAGCACGTGGACGTAGCCGAAGACTAGTTGATAATGACGACCTTACGGGAGATGAACCTCTCGAAGCTCGTGGCCTCGGATGTGCCTCTCTTTTTGTCGCTCTTGCAGGATCTTTTCCGTGGCATCGAGCCCCCACGTTCGTCTAGCAACCAGGACATGGCGGTAGAGATTCAGCAGGTCTTGGAACAAGCACAAAACTGGCCGTCGCCGGTCTTTTGGCGTGCCAAGATCATGCAATTGTATGAGACGCAGATCGTTCGTCATGGCATTGCGCTTGTGGGACGGGCAGGAGCGGGCAAGACGGAGATTGTCAACGTTGTCCAGACAGCATTGAAGACGTCCACTGGTACATGTTACCATCACGTGCGTTTAAATCCAAAGGCGATTCGTGCCGACGAGCTCTTTGGCGAGACGGATCGGGTGTCTGGGGAATGGATTTCCGGTGTCTTTGGCGCTTTGTGGGCAAACGCCAACGATCGAGAGCAAAAGGACGTGACGTGGCTAGTGTCTGCGATGGCCCGGTGGATGCTGTTTGGATTGAAAACTTGACCACAGTCTTGGATGACAACAAGCTCGCTCTTGACGTTGGCAAACGGCGATCGCTTGGTCATGATGGAGAATTGCAAACTCGTGTTGGAAGTCGAAGATCTGCGCAATGCATCACCCGCTACGGCTGGTATTGTCTACGTGAGTGAGACAGAGTTGGATTGGAAACCAATCGCCGATCGATGGCCTCGACAATGTCCAGAGCCACAACAACGTGCAGCACTGAGATCGAGTCTTTATGCTCTGGTTGGCGGAGAGGAGGAGGAGAATGCTGCCGATCATCTCTTTGCTTTTTTGACACGACACTGTCAACCTGTTGTGAATGTCCCTCGTGTAGACTTGATCCAGTCGTGTTTGAGCCTGCTCGAGTCGCTCTTGACTCACCAAAAAGAGCTTCCTGGAACGTCTGCAGTGGAGATGGAGCTTGCGATTGATCGAATGGTTGTGTTTGCTGTAGCTTGGGCTGTCGGAGGCGTCTTAGATCACGACGACCGTGTCAAGTTGGAGGAATATCTGCGTCACCACGCTCCAGCCTCGACCTTGCCATCGTGTCCTTCCTCTGCGAGCTCCTCGTTGTCTTGTCTCGATTTGATCATTTTGTGCATTCAACGACGTTGGAATGGAAACCCTGGCAGCTCGAGAGCACTCTGAACGTGTGGAAGACGTGATTTGTGACGTTGGACGCTTGATTGTCCCGACGATTGAGACGGCTCGAACGTTTCAATTGCTCCAGTGTCTGCACACGTGTGAGATCCCTGTTTTACTCTTGGGGGACCCAGGCACCAGCAAGTCGACGCTTGCTCGTTGCTTCTTTGAAAGGAGCACAATCTCAAGAGACAGCACGAAGGAACAAGACGCGAGAGCGTCGAGAACGTTCATCTTGTCGGGCTCCACGTCCTGTAGTAGCTTGCAATCAAGTGTGGAAGAAGCTGGAAAAAATGGAGGCAAGACCTTTGGTCCGTCCACTGGCGAGCACCTGACGGTCTTTCTCGATGATCTTTCACTGCCACAAGTGAATGAATGGGGCGATCAACCAACGCTAGAACTTGTCCGTCAATTGATTAAGACGCACACGTTGTGTTTCCTCGAAAAGGAAAAGCGGGGGGACATGAAAACCATCCACAGCTTGGCTTTCCTTGCTGTCATGAAACTACCACGTACGGAGAACACCAATCGTCACCTCCCAGCCCGTCTCCAGCGTCATTTCTTCCTTTTGAACCTCGTGCTTCCTTCTTCGGACGTTGCTGCGGCCATCTTTACGCAACTTACACGTTTGTGCTTCGTTTCGGACGTGGAAACCACTGCATCGATCAGCAAAGGATTAACTCCTTCGCTTTTCGACTTGCTGCCGCGTCTTGGCGCTGCTTCGGTCTATTTGTGGCTCTGGGTACGACAAACGATACCTCCAAGTCCACAAAAGTTCCACTACATCTTTACGTTGCAAGATCTCATTCGCTGAGTCCAAGGTCTTGTTCAAACCCCTCGTACTATCACAGACAATTGTTTCCTTTGCCGCTGGCAGCACGAAAGTGAATGTGTGTTCGCTGATAAATTCACGACCTTCGAAGAGAAGTAGCATTTCCATCAAGAAGCCACCAACGTGGTCAAAACGCTCGGTAATGACTCAATCCTGGAGCCTCCCGCGTCGTTAGTCTACGTTGATTTCTTACAAGACCCGGAAACAATTGAAGCCCAGAGCGAGTCGATCGCTGGCTTGTCGCGCCTATCCTCACTTGATGACTGGCTGTACCCTTGACCGGTATTTACCATGGCCAGAAGAAGCGCTCTCAGCTGTCAGTCGAGCGTCCCTGGAGGACTTCCGTCTTTTTGAGACGACAACCAGTGCGACGAAAGTAGCGCTTGGGCGTCAACTAGGACGATTCCAGCAAGCAGTTGAGCTCGTGAGTGACGAGTATTTCGTCCGTCGACAGCGACGCGTGGTCCAAACACACCCCCGTAGTTTTTCTTGAGCTTTCTCGCGACGTACAAGGCGCTGTATCGTGAGAAATGGCACCACGTACAGCATCAAGCAAGTGCCGTGACGCTTGGCTTGGACAAATTGAATCAAGGCGCACAGGACGTGGAACGAATGAATCGTGAGCTCACGGACGAGAAAGCCAAGCTCGTGATCGCAGAAGCAACAGCCAACGACATGCTCTCGACGCTTGAGCTCAAGTCGCTTGCAGCCACGACCGAGAACGAACGCGTGCAGCAGATTCGCGAGCAATGTCTCGCTGATGCTGCACGGATTCTGGCCGGGAAAGAAGCCGCTGAAGCCGATCTCAAGCGTGTCCAGCCGTTTCTAGATGAAGCCGGGCGAGCGGCAAGCAGTATTCGTCCCCCAGATCCCAATTAGCTGAAGAAACTCGCGAAACCTGGGGACATTCTCAAGCTCATTTTTGACTGTGTCGCGATTCTCCAAATGACGCCGTTAGTCAAAATTGGGCGCGCTGACGTGACGCTCGGCGTTGGCAAGGACAAATGCACGTGTGACTTTGTCCTCGACTCGTGCTCGCTGACACGGTTTTTGCCCAGTGTATTGGCGAAGGCAAAGCGTTGATTTCCTTGACTGTATGGACGACAGTGATCTCGATCCTGTCTTTGGGAATCTACTGGATAAAGACTTTATTCTCCGAGGCAAATGGCAAGTTTGTCAAGCTCCTTGATCGTATCTGTGAGTACCACGACGCGTTTGCCTTGTATCTCACGACCCGCGTGGCCAATCCACACTTGTCGCCTGAACTCCAAGCTCGCACACTCGTGATCGACTTTATCGTGACTCAAACAGGTCTGGAAGAGCAACTCTTAAGTCACGTGCTTCGACAAGAACAGCGATCGCTTGAAGAGCAAATGGAACGCGTTCAAGGCGAGCTCCATGTACATGCCAAAGATTTGTTTTGGTCGCGCTCGATGCCTTGTTACTCGAACGGCTTACTGCAAGTGAAGCGAATTTGCTCGACGACATGGCCCTTGTTTCCGTCTTGCCCAATACAAAAGCCAAAGCCATGGCAATCCATGAAAAGATGCTCCTTTCCGAGCAAGTAAAACGTGGCATTGATGACAAGCTCAGTCACTCGTGGTCTCTACGATCGCCATCGACTAAGTTTTCTCCTCCTACTCGCGCTCAAGCTTCTCGTAGCAGTCGATTGTATGTCGAGTACCGACGAGGAGCTTGTTGTTGAAAGCGGGAGCGTCACGAAACGTAGCGACGGAGCCACCGAATCCTTTCGAATGGCTGCCCACGCGTGCCTGGTTGAATGTCATTCAACTAGCAAATGAAAAGACCCTCTTTTAGAACCTGGTAGGAGACCTCCAGCGCCATGAAACGAGCTGGCGTAACTGGTTTGACGCCAATGAGCCGGAACAGCAAGCGGTGCCAATCTATCAAGCAGGTTCTTGGATTCACGCACGCTTTCGAAGGCGAATGTGCACTTTCATCGGCTCTTTTTAGTCCGTGCTTTACGGGAAGATCGGACGATTCCAGACGGCTGCCAGCGTTAGGACCACGCTATATCGAGCCCAGGACGGAGAGACTGGAGACCATTTACAACGAGATGCGGGCCGAGACGCTCGTCTTGTATCTGTTATCCCCTGGAGGAGACCCGACGGAATCGATTGAGCAGCTTGCTCGACGCCAGCGACAGCGTCTCGTGACAATTTCCATGGGAGAAGGTCAACAAGCCGTGGCAGCAGACGCTGTAGTGGCAGCCATGGAAAGTGGATCGTGGGTCTTGCTCCAAAACTGTCATCATGGGCTCGAGTATATGACGATACTGGGGGACACGCTGCTGGCTTCAACGCTGGTCCACAGCGGAGCTTTCCTTGGTCGCTTGTGCCCGAGTTTCGATTGTTCTTGACCTCGGAATCCCATCCAGCGTTTCCAATGACGCTCTTACATGGCAGTCTTAAAGTCACCAACGAACCGCCTGCGGGTCTGCAACCGACGAAGTTTCTCGACGTTCGTGGACCAAGAGAAACTCGATCGCCTCGACAGTCCCGTGATGTGCGCACTTGTCTTTGCGCTGTGTTTCTTGCATGCAATTGTCCTTGAACGGCGCAAATTCGGATCCCTCGGCTTTAGTTTTTCCTACGACGTTAACGCGGGGGATCTGCTGGCGTCACTCACCTTTTGTGAGCGCCATTTGGACGCTTCCCCGTCGCCGTCGTGGCCAAAACGATGCAATATATGGTCGCGGATGTCTATAATGCCGGGCGCATCACGGAAAATGAGTTTGATCGCCGCGTCTTTCGAACCTATTGTGACGTCTGGTTGACTCCCTCCCACCCTCCTTGGAAGCTCCTTTTCGTTTGATGATTCAGAAGCCAAGACGATGGTAGGCAAGCCGGACACGAGCGTTTCTTCTCGACAAGTGTTTCACTATGCTCTCCCCACTGCTTCAATGGTCGAGATTAACGAGTATCAGCAGTTTATCGCGGACTTTCCAAGTCTCGATGCGACGGAAGTCTTTGGGGTACATCCGAATGGGGATGTCACGTATCGTGTCAAGGAAGTAGCGACGCTATTGAGTACGCTCACAAGTGTGCAAGCGACTTGTGTTGCTGGTGGATCGACCCCTTCGACGAGGAAGGTGGGAGCTGTAAAGACACGAGAAGAGCTGATTCAAGCGAAACTCGAGCTGCTCCTGGCCTCCCTCCCACAAGGAGCCGAAGAGGCGTTGAGTGAAGAAACACTGACCCAAAGCTTGCGTGTGGGCGGTGGATTGGAACGTCTATTGAATCGGTTGCGATGCCAAGAAGCCCGAGTCATGCGATTGATGCTGGAAACGGTGTGTACTTCCCTCGTGATGACGCAAAACGCACTGGCAAATGAAGCGGGTTGGACACCAGCGTTACGTGCCTTGAGTCAAGCTGTCTAGGAGGGGACAGTGCCTTTGTGCTGGCTTGCAAACGAGCAAGCGTGGCGCGCAGGTACATTAAGCCTTTGGATCACGGGACTGAGTGACCGCGGCACGCAGCTACGCGCGTGGTTTGATCGAAGGCGACCAGCGAGGTTTTGGCTGGGAGGGTTTGTCAATTCCACGGGTTTCTCACGGCCATGGCACAAGAATAGACACGAGCACATGCAAAGGAGCGGTGGACGTTGGATGAGGTTGTTGTTTATGCCTGTCAAGTCACGATGTACGAGCAAATGGAACAGATCAAGCTGCCTCCACGAGAAGGGGCTTGAGTCTCGATGGAGCGGCATGGAATCGAATCGAAGGGATGTTGAAAGAACAAGAAGAGCCCAAACGTATGTTCGCTCTCTTGCCTCCAGTGCACATTATGGCTGCGTCTTTAGCGCAAAAGAAGACGCGAGCGACAGTTGAACGCCACGGACCGTATGGAGCGTACGACGCGCCCGTGTATCGCTATGCTCAACGCACGGAGAGGCAGTACATTTTGACCCTACCTCTTCTTGCCTCCAAAGATCATCAACCGCATCATTGGACCCTACGAGATGTTGACGTAATCTGCTCGACAGACCAATAGCCGCAACTGTAGTGAACCTCACGCGACAATGAACGAGACAAAAGTCGTTTTCAACATACATAGTTTAACATTTTTTTAGAGAGTTGCCTCGGAAAGGATAGAAGTACTGGTTTAACTTGAACATATGATGCCTCCTTGGCTTCGGTAAGGACATAGATCGCGGTAACAACGCAGGACGTATGTGGCCCTATAAACGTCACTCTCGCTACCTGAATTGTGCCGTCGATCAGCCACCTACCGTATGTTCAGGCGCCGATCGAAGAGCGATCAGGTGAAATTTAATCACCTGATCAAGCAAGAATGATACCCGCCGAGGCCGCAAGGGTAGGCGAAAAACACAGATTATGTCGCGGACAATACGGCAGGTTGAGTACACAACTCTAATCGTCCGTTTCTTGGATCCAACCCAATAAAATCACACCACTTTCGCCAACATTCAGCTTCTAGCAGGTTCCAATAAAGATACTCCTCCGTCCCAAAGTTATTGTCCGATTCACATTTTTTAGCGTCCCATTTTTATTTTCTTATTTTTATTAGTTTTTTTATTTGTAAGCGGCGGAAGTGAAAGCGGTACAATCGATTTTTTCTATCACTGAAGCAATACGCTGACGCTGGAGAGTACCAAGGATATGACGTAGCGTACTCCGATAAATTAATTGGTGTCCAGGTCACATGGCTTTCCAGAGACGTCAGATGGTGCCTCAAATGGACGATGTGGACGTATTATTCGAAGTTCGTGACGGTCGTATCCCCTGGGGATCGAGAGCCGAGACAAGAACAACAGGATTTCTCTTCACTAGAGATGGCACAAAAACACCATTGATACCGGCAGCAATTAGCTCCAACTACCACTCCACCGACTTGAAGCCAACAATGGTGATGATGCAGCTGAAGAAAAATTATCTCAAGAAGAGCAATGCATGTTAACATCCTGTTCATCGGTCCCGACGGATCCTGTGATGGAAACTGTAATTCCTAATCAGGAGATGAACCCCAGTTCTGCAGATGGCGCTGATAAAGATGATCATTTGGCCAAACTACTTCGGAGCAACCTTGGGGGTATAAAGAGGGTACTTTTACCATATCATCATAAAGATTTGACAGCCCTCTTGCCTCTTGTGTATTTTTCGTATCATTCCACATGTAACTCGTTAGTACGTTGACTATTTATCCTCTGAGTTTGAACAAGCCGTTCTACAACTAAACCAACCAATTTTCAATCTGGTGGATGATTGCTTAGTGTTAACAGGAGCTGGATCTCCTGCAGCATCCGATAAATTCACCGGTGCAAATGATGACTTTGTCGTTTTTCCGGATGCACAAGCCAAGACACAAGTAAAAATTCTCGAAGTCGAAGTACGCGCTGGTCAAGAGCTACTTCGTCTTTTTAAGGCACAACATGAAAAAGAGCGCGTCGAGGTACATGACGTTCGATTGATTTTTTACGTGTATGCTCTAACAGTATAAAGAAATATATCGTTTCTCTTGTGCAGCTAGAAGATGAGATAACGACGTTGCGTGTCGGACAAGCTGAAGTCGAGCAGCTCTGTGCTGATCTTCGTACAAATCTTCGTAAGTGTCGCAACGAATTAGCTTGTCATGTGGCAAATGCAGCAAAAGTTCAAAGGTAGGAGCTGTCCATTTTTGCCACACGGAGCTTTTGCCTCACTTTAACAAAACAAAATCTTCCTTTTGCAGGAAAAAAAACTTTTTCGAAGAAAAACTAGCTAAAAATGAAGAAAAACTTCGAGCGAAAGATATGACACTCGCTAAAGTTCAAGCCGAATGTGATAAGATGTATCGTGTAGCGGCTGAAGCTCAGGCTCGAGTAGAAATTTACACGCAAAGAAACAACGACGTAAGTGACTTGACAAGAGGTGACAAAGAATCAGTGAGCATGATAAAGGAATACAATCTACCACATAGGACAGAATTCCTGTCGAAACATCCCATCGGCACAAAAGCTGCCATCGGCACAAAAGCTGCGATTGAGTGTAGACAATCGGCAAAACCTCCAGTCGAGGTTTCAGCCAGAAGGTCAATTAGTGCTGTCTTAGAAGCGCTGAAACAGCAGATGTCACGGGATACCCAAGCCCAACTTGCTGTCACCAAGTGCGTAAAGGCGTCTTTGTTTGTTATATTCTGGTTGCTCATAAGTTGAGTGTTTCATACATATAAAGAGCGGTTTTGGACGAAATGTAAGTTTATACTTTGTCGGCGAAAACATTCGAAGAAGAAGAAAACGATTTCCGGTAACAATGAGGCCATCAAGTATTATGCACATGGTACGGTCCGAGAATTCCTGTTTTCGGTAGAAGAGATCTACTGAAGTTTGTTCGTCCACGTGTTGGTTAAGAATGCCATCATCACGTTACGTAGCTTTCCGAGACAGTAGCTAACAAACTTCGATCGTTTCTTACGACTGCTGCGCCATTCGCGATCAGACACAACGAAGCGTACTTTTGAGCAGCTTTACCGTTGAAATAGTAGCTGCCATCGAGGGGAATAGACCACTGACTGTTGATATCTCCACGCAGATGATCAAGAAGACGCTGCTGCTGAACAACATTCGATGGAATTTTACGCGACGGATAAAAGTCGTCCGGCTCTTGTGTTTCCTTCATTTTCCACACCGGATTCGACGATCCGCTTGGTGTCGTGACTGCTTGATTAGCACCACAAGTTGTCGACAATGTCACCATTCGATGAACGTCACAGCTCATGTCGATACTATCGGCGTGGTGTTTCATTCTATTGTGGGGAAGACCAGCGGAACAATCTCCCGTCGTGTCGCTATTGGATTTCGTTTATTTTCAATATTTGCAACGGATAGAAGTGGTTGCATAACGGAAGAGGACGTCGTGATGATTGAACATCTTTTTCATTACTTTGCACCAGTATTTGAAAGGCTCGACGTTACGAAGCGTACGGATGCTTCAACTGCTACGTTATATATTTTTACTAGACTTAGATGTAGCAAGATGTGCTTGCGAACTAAGGCCTAAGCATATAATTTACTTTCTATATTCCCACATTCAGCTCACTTCAAAAATTATCACGTTATGAGCCCAATACTAACTTCAAGTTCAACGAAACCGGTTATTGACAAATTCAACGGCGACAACTATGCCACCTGGGCACGGTATATGCGAGGTGAACTCCTGACAAAATCGTCATGGAGCGTCGTGAACCGTGAATCAACGCCGAGCTTTACCGATGCTCGGATCCAGGAAGAGTACATCCGTAACAACAACATCGCCTTTGGTTTGCTGCTTCTGTACATCGATGCGGAATACCATCATCTCATCGACGACTTCGAAGAAGCGTGGATTGCTTGGACGCGTCTCAAAACCCTTTATGAAGGATCACAAAAGACTGGACAAATTGATCTCAAGCGACAAATGTTCAGCATGGAAATGAAGGAAGACGATAACCTCTTGCACCACTGCAAAGAGGTCCTCAACATCAACGCTAAGCTAGTTAGCATTTGGCGCAAAGATGGAGGATGAAGACATGACAATTTGCCTGATACGCATCCTGCCAAAAGGTTGTACTGCACATTGAAATGAGCAATGCTGACTTGAAGACCAAGATGTAATAAGAGTGCTCAATAATGAGTACATAAAACGTGCGGGTGAGAGAAAGGCCGAGAAAGTTGAAGATACAGCAAAAGCATTCAACGCTGAAAAGGAACAGCGTGTCTGCACATTTTACGGCAAGATTGATCACACAGAGGACCGTTGTTGGAATAAGAACAAACAACCAAGACGAAAGCCAAATTGGACGGGCAGTGGCAAACGAGTAAACTATATTGAGCGTAATTATCATGGCGACGACGATGAAAAATATGTTCCGCTTGCTTTAGTCGTTTCAATGGATTGTGGAGTCACCAGCCCCAAAGCGAATTGTGGAGTCACCACTTCCAATGGACGCGTAACCTTCAGGTAACCGACGTATTGTACGTGCCAGGTGTGGCGAAAAACCTATTATCAATTCCGCAAATTAACAAGTTCTACAAATTCCAAGTCGTGTTCGACGGACTAAACATGGATTTTTTGGACAAATTCTCTCGCAAGTGGTTGCAACCGCTAACTTTGTTGATGGACTCTACTGGTTGCGCGTACCATCAAGTGTGACGACCATGTCGGCGACAAGTACAACCAAGCTCAAGTCTGGTTCGACGCTGCACGAGCGAATGGTCCACGCACCTTTCTCTGTACTTCGTCATCTTGTTCACAAAGGTCCAGTGAAAGATGCAGAATTCCCGGTCACCATGTAAGAAATGACTTCCTGTCATGGTTGTCAACTTGGTAAAATGGTCCAAAAACCATTCAAGCTAAATATGGACAAACGTAATTTTGGAATTTTCGAACTACCCCACTTCGACATATGTGGCCCAATGAAAGTGGAGAGCATGGGCGGTAGCAAATATTTGCTCTTAATTATTGACGAATCAAGTGAATTGGTGAAATGTTTTTTTCTGGTTGCGAAATCGGATAGGGAGGCGGCGCTGAAGAAATTCATTATTCAAGTCGAGAATCCGTTCGACAAGCGTGTCAAATACGTGCGCCATGATGGAGCGAAGGAATTTGCAACTTCGTCCATGAAGAAATTTTATTCGGATCGAGGGATCGAACAACAAGTGACGGCGCCATACGCCCATCAAACAAATGGGACGGCTAAACGCGCCATTTGAAGCATTGTAACAATTGGTCGTAGCATGCTTCACTATGCGCGATTAGACAAAATGTTTCGGGCCGAAGATGCAATGACTACGATTTACATAAAAACGTTTACCTTCACCCAAGTCTAAAAACCCCATATGAAATTGCTACGAAATTTAAGCCAAGTTTAAAACATATGCGGATTTTTGGCTGCGTCGCTTACGCTCTCACACCAGAGGAAAAGTGCCGGAAGTCGGACACGAAGTCCTGACCTGGAATCTTTATGGGTTACGAAGAAACGTCAAAAGCATATCGAATTTACGATATCCAAGGAGACAAGATTATCATTAGTCGTGATGTTGATTTTGATGAATCTTTTAATGGAGTTACTCTACTCGACAATTCGAGCGACTGTGTGGATGGCATCATTACCCAGCTCGAAAATATTAATGTTCAAGGCAGCTACAGTTTTATTAACACTAAGTATACCGGCAAACGATCTGCACGTTCCCCGCCATCACCTGATTTCGCATCCGACAGCGCCATACCCGACTCGGATGTCTCAAGCACGGATGGTAGAGGCTGGGCTCGACGCTCCACTAGACGACGCACTGAGCCTAAAGAATGGTGACGTCCAAGTGTTTGTACGGCCCAAGTTCGCGAGATGTCTGAGCCTACAATTTTTCAGGAAGCTATGAGTGGCATTGATCATGTACACTGGCGCCATGCTATTCAAGCCGAGATCAGATCGATGCAAACTCGTGATGTTTTTTGCCCTGCTACACTTCCAAGCAATTACCATACAATTGACACTAAATGGGTTTTTAAAATCAGGCGACACGCCGATGGAACGATTTCCAAGCACAAAGATCGACTTGTTGCTAAAGGTTTTCGCCAAAAGTATGGTATGGATTATACGGAGACTTTTGCCCCGGTTGTTAAATATGTCACTCTTCGCATGGTGCTGGCGTTAGCTACATTTAACGGATGGACAATCGACCAACTTGACGTGGTGACTTCGTTTCTATAATTTATATTTGAATTCCGGATGGTATGGAAATTGATCCAAGCTTCGACAGTCTAAAGCTCCGAAAGTCTATCTATGGACTTAAATAAGCGTCTCGGGTATGGAATGAAACGTTTGATGACCATGTTCGATCTATTGGATTTAATGTTTCTATGTTTGATCCATGCATGTACATCATGTCCTGTGACGAGTATTGTATATTGCTATTAGTATACGTTGACGATGTGATCATCACAGGAAATTCAGTCATCATGATACGTCAAATAAAGGACAAGCTCAAAGATCAATTTGAAATGGCTGACAGTGGAGAGTGTAAATTTGTTCTCGGCATTGACATAATTGAACATCAAGATGGTATAATTTTGTGTCAACGACGATATGTTAAGGATATTTGAATCGATTTGGAGTGAAAGACTGCAAGCCTGTCTCAAATCCGGTTGACATCAGCACAAAATTAGCAAAAGGTGATACCAAAGGTTCTACAATCAACAAGCCTTACCGTGAAGATGTCGGTGCACTTGATGTGTGCGACTCGACCCGATATAGCATTCGCTGTTGGTTTGGTAGCTCGGTTTATGGAGTCCCCTCAACCTGCACACTGGACTGCATTAAAAATAATTTTTCGCTACCTACAAGGCACTAAATTACATGGAATCCGATTTTAGTCGAGTGGTGACCTTGATTTTAAGTTCTTTTCGGATGTGGATTGGGCCGGAGATATTGCGGACCGAAAATTAACATCAGGATATATTTTTAAGCTTGCTGGTGGTCCTATCAGCTGGGAAAGCAAGAAGCAGTCAAGTGTCTCACTTTCAACAAGCGAAGCTGAATATATCGCGCTAAATCTTGTGATTCAAGAAGGCAAATGGATACATCGTCATCTATGCGAAATTTTAATCGCTGCAAGTATTGAAAAACCTCAGCTTGTGATTTTCGAAGATAATCAGTCATGCATTAAGATAACCAAGAATTCAGTAAACCATGGTCGAGCCAAGCACATTGATATTAAATATCATTACATTCGCGATGAAGTGAAGAATGGGGGAGTCCGAATCGAATTCTGTAGCACGTCGATGATGTTAGCTGATTTGCTCACTAAAGGACTTCCTGGCCCAAGACACCAAAAAATTACTCGTGATATAGGGGTTCTAGGTTGCTAACATTGATGAGGCTATTGAATTTCGTTTATTTTCAATATTTGCAACGGATAGAAGTGGTTGCATAACGGAAGAGGACGTCGTGATGATTGAACATCTTTTTCATTACTTTGCACCATTATTTGAAAGGCTCGACGTTACGAAACGTACGGATGCTTCAACTGCTACGTTATATATTTTTACTAGACTTAGATGTAGCAAGATGTGCTTGCGAACAAAGGTCTAAGCATATAGTTTACTTTATATTTTCCCACATTCAGCTTAATTCAAAAATTATCAGTCGCTGAGTCAACAGTGGTCAAACGCAAGAGTATCAGAAGCCTTGACCCGTTGAACAATAGCTGATTCGAATTATATCCAAGCTTTACGTTAGTGGAGTACCCAAGAACCTGTTGATTGAATTTATGAAGTGGAACAAACTTCGAAAGCACGAGTGCTCCTCCTTTACAAATCTAGTGGTGGAATTGATAGAGACAACAGATCAATGAGCTGACACATATGTATTGATGGTTCCTGAAAGAATTGGGAAGTATGCCGAGCTACTATTTTCTTTTATACAAGTATATATGTGGATAGCAAGCTGCTGAGATTGGATAAACGATCTCGAGCGCTGAAGTACAAGGCTACTGGACAGTGATGCTATCCGGGAGAAGACCATCTCGTGCTAGTTTCTCTTTGCCCCTATGGGAAAGTTTGTAATTGTTTCCACCGCCGCACTACATCACCTCTACCAAGCATTTCTGTAACGATAGGAAAACATGTTTCATCTTCCTAGAGCCCATTGAGTTAAACGAATTTAAGACAGCTTCGATGAGCTCATCGATATTGTTTGGGGCTTGCTGGTGTTGCAACGATTGTATTGCTAAAAAAACCAAGGTCAATATATCGGGACTGTTGGGAGGTTGATAGACTAGACGGATTTGAAATCGGTCTTTGTCACCTTCTCGGATCAGGTCGGGATCATCGGGCTTGAGATGAGGCCTGGCGTTGTCTTGTGGACAAATATTTTGGTAAGACCCGTTTTGAAGCTACGTGCTGGGCGTCGTGGCCATTGTTTCCGAATTGCCGGAAGCACATACTCTATCAGGAATCGTTTCGTGACCTCTTTGTTTACCGATTGAATTGGTTTTGTTTCCATTGTTCCGGCTGGGCAATTTTTCGATGAGCGCTGCGCAGGAGAACGATAGACGAGCGGGAAAATTCCAATTTTCCCCAAAAACCATTGGTTCTTAATAGAAATAAAACGTGGTAGCGCTACTGCAGCAATAAACATTACTTTCAATACAAAACGCTTGCTCTTTCGTGTTCGATGGGGTGGGTTTTCATCAGCGGCGAGATAATATGTCCCACATTCTTCGGTTAAATAAAACCATTTTCATCAATATGAACGCGGTTTCATTGACTGTAAAATCTAGGATCACCGTCCTTAAGTGTCGAGGCGTCAATTTGATTGAAAGCGTAAGCTAGCCAGGAAACTTTATTTTCATCTGTTAGAAATGGATTTAACGCATTCGTTTGACGTTTGATGATCCCATTCGGTGATGCGACGATGGAGAGTCGATTTGGATACATTAATAGCCCATACCGCTAAGCGAATATTCTTTCGCAAACGTCTATCAATCATCTTATTATTTCCAATATCAATATCAATTCTTGCACGCCATTTCTTTCCAAACATTCGAGATGACACATCGGCGAGTACATTACCATTTGCCAGCGATTCTCTACCGCGAGTCCATATCCGATGGATTGTACTAACGCCGAATATTTCTGAAGCGGCTTTTACAACACCTTAACGCAGCCTCCCGTCGACAGCGCTTGTTAACAGATATTCGTATACCACCCGCCGTTGCTCTTCAGTCAAATTCTTCTTTATAATAGGAATAATAGCACCATGGGGTACCTCATCTTCAACCACTTCGCATTATTCGAAAAATTGTCCTGCACCAAAAGAATTTGTATGAATGCAAAACTGGTTTCCGCCATTACCAGCACCTTGATCGGCAGAGGCAGGAGCAAATCCATCTACCTGCCGGTGCTCCGTCAAATTACTTCCAAAGTTAGAGGCAGTTTTCGGACCACAACTTCGGGTAGCGGAACGCGTAAGCCCTCAAAATAGCAGCAAATGAAGCCTTTTTAAATCTCTACATTTTCATATAAAACTTAACAAATAACAGTATATTTTTGACCTTAATATCGCTGTTTAAACAACAATCGGACAATAACTTTGGGACGGAGGGAGTACAATATAGTCATGTGGGACTTTCCCTCAACTCCAAAGTCATTGGGCAAAACATGAAAAAGTGGTACAGCGTAATATTATGATTGACAGCGGTGGTAAGGATATTTCAGGTAAGGTACATAACCATCCAGGTCAAATTATTTTGGGTAGGGTACACCAAAAAAAATATTGGATCTAGGGATAAATATCAGTAAACGTTTCTCTTTCTAAGACACAAGTCGTCATTGGTCCACAGCAGAGGGTTAACAAGGTCCACTCTAGTTGTTTTTGGTTTGCTCGGGGAAGGTTGAAAGGAACCCACCGGAAGTTCCCTAACCGAGAGTCGCTGAGAAAACCTATACTCATTCAAGTCGCCCAGGTTTGAAACACGGTTTAGTTCTACTGGAAAGTAAGTGAAGTTTGGCTTACTGTGGATGATCATGGATATTGTTTGGATTTCCTGACTACCCATAAGATTAGCGTAACCCCTTTGTTATCTTTGGTTAAGCTGGCCGATCGATAAATCTCGGTCCAGAATTTGCGGTATAGCAGACTCAAGTAAAACGCCGCTCACTTCCGGTGAAGATTTCCGCCCAGGAGCAAACCTAGTCCTAACCCTCGTCCACCTATTAAACCTGCTTTTAACTTTTCGCCCTAGAGTCCACCAGGAGAGCGTAACCGCCAGTGCTGACGGGTACACAAGAAGAGCTTATACAAGTTCTTAATTGTCCTCCTGTCAAAGTTGCAGGAGCTCGTTCCACAGTTGAGGGCACATTCCCCCGCTTTGACGCCTGCCACGAGGTAATCGCAAATTGACACCCAAGCCACACCGACCCGACTGCAACGACGCTTGCGTGCTCCGTGGTACACAGCCAGTGGCTCATCCTCCTTCACAGATCATGGAGTGTTCTTAATTGTCCGCCTGTCAAAGTTGCAGGAGCTCGTTCCAAAAACCGACCCGTTCGACCGGCGACCAAGCCCAAGATCCGGTGGAGCTCTCCGGCTCCTGCGCCGCCTCTCCCCAAGCTTCCGCTTCTGTGGTTGCCCGGCGGACGCTTCCTCAGTGAGGCGGATTGATCCGACATCCTGCCTTGGCCGGTCGAGCAGCTGAAAGACTTGAGTCTCGCCGATATCTCCAGCTCCCAACTCGCTCACTCTTTATCCCGATTACCCAAAAAAACGGGCGCTCAGCCGAAGATCAGCCAAGATTTGATCGCGCGAGGAGTCTTACGCGCACCAAGATATCAACGACTACTTGGTCCGATCACAATCGGAAATAGAATATCAGATTCGCACACTTTGAGAAGAACGTTAATGCTTGACTGCCGTGGCCGACGATCTTAAGACATCGGAGGATATCGCGCAGAACGAACTGGTCTATATGCAGCCTCGCGAGTGCATCTCCGACCTACGGACCGGTATAAAGCTTTGGAGTTGAGGCTTGTCGTGGTGTGCTTGGCGCCCGCGGAGGCGGTGACAAACACAAGCAATAGTATGCAGAGCGGCCAGCGGTCCAGGCGAGAAATCTGGTCTTGGTGAGAACGGAAGAGCTTTCATGCCATCAATCCAGCGCGAGCTCACTTGGATCGAACGTACGCGCGTATACCGCTTGCCACAGACCCGTTGAAAATCTCACGAAGATCTTTATAGTGTAGAAGTGTTTTGCTCTGCAACATAGCCCCTCCAAAAAATATGCACATGATAAATGTCAAACGCAATAGTTTGAAGTACGCACGGTGAGGCTCATTTCCTCTGGCGCTATCGGAAGCTTCTTCTCGTCAGCTTAGCTCAACCTGGACGTCTTGTGTACTGTACACCAAATAGCATGGCAGCTTGGGGGTGGTCATCCACCTTGACCTGGACGGTACGTGACCGTCGTCTTCAATTTCTTCTCCAAGACCTCTCACTAATCTCCAGTGTTCCGTCCGGCTACTACAGGGACATGGCCTCTCTGGAGCCTCATATCTGTCTCTTGACCAATTTGTCCCTTGACCACCTATGGCCACCATCAACCACCTTTTAGCCCAACTTGATCCGACTGGTCAATTTCTGACTGTCCTGGTCCATAACATCCGGACCACCTTCTTTAGCCTGTTTCCATGTTCGTGTACTTGTGGTGGAATCGATTTCCAAACCCATAACCGTCGGATTCCCACTAGCCCGGACAATCAACTATCGGAGGGGGTACACCGTTGATCCTGATCGGCGTCAGGATCGGATGAATCATCACTATGATGACTGATCCGATCCTCCCGATCTTCTGACCGGTCGTCATGTATGATAGAATCCATGTTTAGCTTCATCTCACCTTGTGTATCCATTGATCTTCGGGTGGTTACACTCACTCAGTGAGACTCTAGATGAGGAAAAATGTTACAAATCAGATCGGAGGATGTGACCTTCTCGAAACGGGGGTGTTCTTGGGAGGAAACCTTCACCGGAGGACAAATCAGGGGTGGTACTATGTGTAAGTATCGCAAAAGGCCGGGTCGACTTCAACCGACCGGACCAACCAATAAACGGGAAATAACCAAGAAACCACGAAAACCCACGATATGACACCAATGGTGGCCAAACCGAATTATTCTCGAATATTGATGCGGAGCCAGCCAACGCCGAGCGAGGTAAAACGTGCTGGCCGAGACTCTGACCCTGTAGCTGAGCTGGTCCTCCTCACACCGTCTAAGACAAGTGAACAGCTGGATCAGGAAGTGAGGCAGGTCAAGGTCATATGTCCGGCCACCTATGATGCTGGCTTGCCCTGCGGGCAGGAGCTGACCAGGATGGGGGGCCAGATCAACCCGAGTGTAGCTGAACAGAACCCCTCTCGAACAATACGGCCGAAAGGTCGGAGGCGAATGATGCAGGTGGTTTGGCGGAGGACCCTTCGACGCAAGACAAATGTTATGTTGGGACAGAGGCGGAATCCGACCAGGTCTGTACTCACGAAGGCGACCGGTATGTCGAAGGCATGGATGATCAAATGGTAGTGCTACCTGAGGTGACTCCCTGTCCTCCAGCAGTTACAATGGAAGATCTACCCGTGGGTGAACACTCCAGAAGAGATCAGCAGGTTGAAGGTTATCATATGGAAAAAGAGACATTTGCTGATCGGCCCAGGTAATGCACTACCTCCGGCCGCCTCATCCATCCCTGTCCGATCCGTCTTCGACCCCCCCAAAACGGAGAAAAAGGAGTGAATCCTCCCTCCTGCACCAATGTTATTTGGGCAATTCGGCTAGCGAACTGGAACTTGAGTCGGACAGCGACTGTAATTCATTCACAATTGAGGCAGCCGCCGCATCCCAACTCGCTTACTCGGCGAAAGCTGGTTTTGGCCAAGGCCTTGGAGGAAGGTTCTCTCAAATCTTCCAGCCTGAGATGCAACCACAGATCGGGGATGTCGTCCTCATTCTCCTCTGCCTTTTCCTCTGCCGTATCGTGCCCCTTCTCCGTTCCTCCCTTCTGTGCTTTTCCGTTTTTCGTCTTGGTATTCCTCCTGGAATCTAGGGAATTGTTAGCGATCTCGGGATTGGAGTGTCCTGGAAGGTCGAAGTGACGGCTGTGTCGGGAGGCAAAGACGGGTTAGCCGTCTCGTACTCTCCGGAACCAAAACCAGTTGGCGGCGGGGTCTGTAAATTGATGACCTGATCGGGAGTCGGATAAGAAGCCGCTCGCCATTAGGACTCAAGAGGCGACGACGGACGTCCGCGCGAAAGCGGGGCAATGCAGCACACACCTGCTGATCGAGGTAGCCCTCGTCTTCATCGTCATCATTGTACTCGTACTCAGTGGAGGACGGATCTGAACCCGCGTTCGAGCCAAATGGAGAGCCAGTTTTGGAACCGGATGGTGAGTTAGTTCCCGGCCGGATGGCGAGGCAGCTCCTAAGCCGGATGGCGAGGCAACTCCTAAGCCGGATGCCGAGTCAGCTTCTGAGCTAGACGGCGAGTCAGGTGTAAGATACATTCTTGGACCTGCTCAATAGTTACGTCTCTGCGAGAAATTTTCTGCATCGAATAAAACTCCCTCACAAAAGCTATCCGCTTTCAAATACAGAACTACCGTTTCTCATAAATTCATCAGTATTCGCTGGTGAAATGAAGGAATTTCCGTAGAAGGAATAGCACCATCTTCACTGGTACCGCGTACCACTTTCTCATCCATGTTACCCTCATGTATAGCTCTGTGTGATGTTTTGCACGCTCCTTTATTACTGTACTACATGCAACTTATTAACAATTGAGAGTGGTTCCTGCTACCGATTGCAATAGGACTAAAAAAGAATGTTTGAGGAATGTTCTCCAACCGCCTGACTCTACGCAGCCCTCTAACCGGCAAACGGCACGGTGTATAGTATACTTCCACCACACAATTTAAAATAAAAAAAAAGATTTTTGGCGCGAGAAATGGTACGAAAACGTACCCGGAAACCCTCTCCCAAGAAGACGCCTGACAGCGGGGACAACAGCTTTGAGGACGACCACAGGGGCCGTAGCCGTTCGAGTGGAAGCAGCTATGATAACGAAGACAGGGGGGGAGGCAGGGGTCACAGCCGCCCATGGACCCGCAAGTCGGAGAAGAAAAATGACGACAGAGAAAAGCAAACATCAGTTGGACCTCCGCTGGACGAAAGAGAATTTTTACAAGTTGGGATGAAGTAAACGAATATATGAAGCGCGATCATATCAGGTGCGAAGGATGACATAATTACTTTTTTTGATGCTCATATTAATATCTGATGTATTTGTTTTACCAAGTCAGGTTCGAAGAAAGTCCTACTGTCTTTTTTTGAATTGTTATTGAGATTATTGATGTGTTTCTAATATGTTTACTCTTTGATTTACCACTTCTAGGTGCGAATAAACTTCTACTGTCTTTATTTGAATTGTTATTGACTTTACTGATGTGTTTCCTGTATATATTTACTGTTTGGTTTACCACTTCAGGAGCGAACCAACTCCTATTGTCTTTATTTGAATTCTTATTAGCTTTATTGATGTGTTTCTACTATGTTTACGCTTTGATTTACCAAAATATTTTGTATCGTTATTGACTTTATGGATGTGTTTCTAATGTGTTTACTGTTTGATTTACCACCTAGGTGCGAACAAACTTCTTCTTTTTTATTTGTATTGTTATTTACTTTATTGATGTGTTTTTACTATGTTTACTGTTAAATTTACCACTTCAGGTGCGAACCAACTTCTGCTGTTTTTATTTTTATTGTTATTGACTTTATTGATGTGTTTCGACTATGTTTATGTTTGATTACACTGAGAGTGCGAAACCCACTCCTATTTTTATTTTTGTTGTTATTGACTTTATTGATGTGTTTCGACTATGTTTAATGTTGGATCTACCACTTCCGGTACGAAAAAACTCCTATTGGCTTTGTTTATTTATAGAAATAATTAAATTAACATATATGTTGTAGCACTTTCGTTTGCGCTCCTCAACTTCTGCTGAAGAAAGAAACAGGCGTATTCGGGCCACCAAATCGAATGCTAAA